>APFE030069854.1:47522-173662 GCA_000404065.3 Pinus taeda | reverse complement strand
AACACTGAAAGAAACAATGATGGGGGTCCAAGTGGACTTGGCAGGTGGCAACTAATATCCACCTGGATCAATAGGGTTTTTATCTATCAAATTCCATGATTGCTAATGGAGAGTTTCCTATCCAAAGTGGAAGCCATCAAGAAATGAAAAACCTAGAAAATGAAGAAAGTTAGTCATTAGACTAGACAAGGGTTGACAAGTAGAAATAATACATGGAACTAGAATAGGGTGTAACTGAGTCATAGGAATAAGGGTAATTAAATGAACCAAAAGACATGCATTACATAACTAGAAAAGTCAAGATTAACTGGTATTTTTCTTACCTGTGGAAGGAACAGGGTGGAAGAAGCCCTAATTGGTTGGGGTTCACCTTCAAAAGAATACCCACCACCGACCACTTCCAAGAAAATAATCCTTGTCATAATCCATCAAAAGCCAACGAAGGTAGAGAACAAAGTTAGACCTTTGAATACCTCGACCTAGAAATGTTGGCTATGATTGTGTGGTGGAGCCATGTGCTTTTTCCCTAAAACAAGAAAGATAGAGAAAATTAAGTTTATATTCAATGAAATTTCATAGCCAAGCAAAGAGAAGATGTGACATATATCATTTGTATTAGAACCCTAACCCTACCTCAAAAGAAAACGTGGGTAATCCCAGTCTTGCTACACTGGTTGGAGCTAATCTCTCTAACCATTCAAACCAATCCTCATCATCAAATTCAAGCAACCCTTTGAAATTCATAGATCGATATGAGGATCCCTAGAATGGATTGCTAAGTGGACAGGCTCAATTCATTCTCGAGAAGTTTCCAAAGTAAATGTAAAACTAAATCTTAATATGTCTGGAGAATTACATGTTAATATAATTAAATCAAATTATAGATCATTCATAAGGTTGAAGGTGTAATCCATGTAAATAAAATATTTCATAATTATGATGGATAAATTTTGTAGGAGAAACTATTGTGGAATAGAATTCAATACGATGAGTTTATAAAAATGGGTCGTGTATTGAAGAATTTGAACCATGTATTTAATAATTGAGCTATATGTTTATGAAGTGTAGTCTTGTGTAAATACGTTGATTTTTTTTAGGTGTAATGTTGAATTAGGAATTATTAGATTAGAAGGATGTGACAAGTGGTATCAAAGCCATGTTTCAACATTGTGGCCTTTTGGGAGATAAAAATAATCATTTATTTCGAATAAAAATATGTATTTGTGTTAACAGTGAGTAGAAGACAGGTGACATGAGGAGAAATATGTATAACCCACCAAGACCAACCATTGGAGTTGGTCTTAGTCCACCAACTAAAGGGCACCCTAAAATGTGGGTAGTCACGGAACATTAATACAACTTTGTACAAGATAATACAACAATTAAAGAGTGAAATGGAAAGGTTAAGAGAAAATAATGAATGATTGATGCAAGAACATGAAAGCATCATGAAGATTCTCTTTGACAAACAAAACCATCGACAAAGGCTCCAAGCCCTCACCTTGAAAACAAGGCCAGGACACACAGATAGAGGTAGGATAATCCTAAATATGAGGGAGATCAGGATGGTAATGAGGAGGAATCTAATAATGTTTCTAGACATAAAAGGTCAAAAGGGTAGAGGATAGAATTGTAAGGTGAATTTAGAAAAAACAAATCTTGAGTGTTTGATGGTGAGCACAGGGAAGTCGCGGAAGCCTAACTCATAAACATGAACAAGTATTTTCAAATTTATGAATATAATCATAATCTGAGAGCCCGTTTGGAAATTTATCAACTATAGGGCAAAGCGACCTTATGGTGGGAAGAGGGAAAGACTATGCGTAAGATCGATGAACAAGAAATAACTTGGTAGGATTTCCAGAAATATTTTAAAGATAAATATTTAATGAAATGTTTCTATGATGAAAAAGAAAAGGATTTCATGATCTTTGGTTGGGACAACATACAATGGATGAGTTTATTGCAAAATTTACCTCACTGTTGAGATATGTTTCATACATACATGAAGAAAAGGTGAAAGTTTAGCAGCTTATCAATAGTCTACTAAGTTTTATGAAAGAATGATTGGAATTTGACATTCGCAAAACTACGAATGAAGTCATTAGGAAGGCCAAATTGTGTTATCATCAAAATAAGAAAAAATGAGACAATGGCAAGAAATGGATGGAGAAAAAAGGGCAGAAGAAAGAACGGCCTAGAGAAGGATTCATATCCCAAAAATTTAAAATTTTTTATAAGATTCAAAAAACAGGCACCCAGGAAAATTCCAACATAAGTCCAAATTGCAAGACAAAGGAAGTACCATTGAGTAGCATAACAAGCCTAAAGCAAAGATAACAGTTAGACCCATGTTGCAATGCTGGGGACGTGGAGGGCCACATTATATTAAAAATTGTCCTCATCGGAAGGGAGAAGAACCAATAGCTCAGATTTAGGAAGTTTCAATTGTGGGTGATGTGGCGAGAAGTCTTCCCAGAATTAACATTGCATTGGAGGACCATAAAGCAGAGTATTAACCAACCATGGTACTTCAAAGGTAAAATTTTAGCCACTCTGTGTC
This sequence comes from Pinus taeda, assembly GCA_000404065.3. Lineage (NCBI taxonomy): Eukaryota > Viridiplantae > Streptophyta > Pinopsida > Pinales > Pinaceae > Pinus > Pinus taeda. The sequence goes on along the minus strand of APFE030069854.1, from coordinate 171,099 downwards.
TATTTTAATTGATCCAGGGGGAATTATAAGTTATGTCAGCTCGAAGATAGTGGATAAATGTCATTTACAATAAACCAAATTTAAAAACCCATGGCTGTTGTAACAAGCCACAAGAGCTAAAAGAAGAGTGAAAACTAAAATTGATAACTGGCCAATGACACTGGTAGATCATCCTATCACTGCAAACTTGAACATATTACCTTTAGGATCATATGATGTTTTGATTGGAATGGATTGGTTAGAAACCCATTTGTCACTTATTGATTGTAAGGAGAAAATAATTAGTTATTTGAATGGGGAGGGCATAAGGCAGGAAGTCCAAGGTGTGAAAATACCCCTAAAATTGAGTCCCATTACTGCATCACATTTGGCTAAATGTATTAGGAAAGGTTTAAATATTTATGTCGTATAGGTGGGTTATATTAATTCGAAAGAGAAGACAGTCATCTTGGGAGATTTTCCCATTTTATAGGAATTTACTGATGTTTTTCCTAAGGATGTTCCTGGGCTACCTCCTTAGAGAGATGTAGACTTTACCATCGATCTTATACCTAGAGATTCTCTTGTATCTAGGACCCCCTAACATATGAGTTTTTCCGAATTAGCAGAGTTAAAAATGCAATTGCAAGAATTGTTGGACAAGAAATATATTCATCCAAGTGTGTTACCTTGGGGGGATCCAGTGTTATTTGTTAGAAAAAAAGATGGTACTTTAAGATTATGTATCAATTATAGGAAGTTAAATAATGAATATTAAAAAATAAATACCCCTTATGCCGAATTGATGATATGTTTGACCAAGTCAAGGGGGCAACATTGTTTTCTAAGATTGGCTTCCAGTCAGGTTATCATCAAATAAGAATATAGTAAGAAGAAATATACAAAACGTTCTTTAGAGCATGTTATGGAAATTATGAATTTGTGGTTTTTCCCTTTGGTTTAACAAATGCTCTAGCAACATTCATGTGTCTCAGGAACAATATATTTCATCCATACTTAGATAAGTTTGTGTTGATTTTTATAGATGATATCCTAGTTTATTCCAAAAAATGGAAGAACATCAAAATAATTTACAAATTGTCTTATAAACTTTGCGAGTTAACCAATTGTAAGAAAAATGCGATAAGTGTGAATTCTTCAAAGAGAAAATCTAGTATTTGGGACATGTCATTACTAAAGATGGAATAGCAGTAGACCCAGAGAAAATAAAAACAATGATGGAATGGTTGGTACCTATAAGTGTGGCAGATATAAGACCATTTATGGGTCTTTCTAGTTACTATCGACGATTCATTGAATTAGTTTCAAAAGTGGCCTATCCCATTAATTCTTTGCAAAAGAAGGGAAGAATCTTTAAATGGAAAATTTTGTGTCAAAATAGTTTTTATCATTTGAAACACTTGCTTACTACTGCTCCTATTTTTAGAATTGTTGATCCTAATAAGGATTTCATTGTTTGTATGAATACCTCCAATGAAGGAGTGGGTAGGGTTCTCATGTAGGAAGGTAGAGTGGTCGCATACGAATCTCAGAATATGAAGGAGCATGAACAAAAATATTTAGCATATGACTTAGAATTAACAACTGTAATACATGCCTTAAAAATGTGGCAACACTACCTACTTGGAAAAAAAATGGTACTAATGACGGACCATAATATTTTAACCAATTAATTCAAACATCCAACTCTGAATGCTTGCAAGGCACGCTCAGTTGCATTTCTAAGTGATTTCGAGTTTGAAATCAAGTATTTGAAGGGTAAGGAGAATCATGTATTGGATGCATTAAGTAGGAAAGTGAATTGCATTTATGAAATTCTATTTTGTAAAGAAGAAACAAAGTTTAAAGAACAGATTAATGAGGTTGCTAAAAGTGGCCCAAAATATTCGTTTTTATGGTAGCAAGCAAGGGATATGGGTAGTAGCGAGCGACAACTTGGTTATGAAGTAGATGAAAAAAATGTGTTGGTATATTGAAACAGGATGTATTTGCGCAATCATATCAACATTAAAAACATGATCCTAGATGAATACCACAAAAGTCCTTATGAAGCTCACCTGGGTTACCAGAAACTAATCATTGCCTTGAGATAGGAATATTTTTGGCCTCGACATGAAGAGGGAAGTGACTTAGTACCTGACTAAATGTTTAGAATTCCAAATAGTGAAGGCTGAGCACCAACATCCAACTCAATTACTTCACCCTTTGCCCATTCCTGATTGGAAATGGGAGACTATTACACTTGATTTCAATATTAGTTTACCCAAAATCAAAAGGTAGAATGACTCAATAATGGTAGTGGTGGACAAATTAAGTAAATCTGCACATTTCATTCTGGTCCAAGCCACGTATAAAATAGTCCATATTGTAAATATATTTATGAATAAATTTTTAGGTTTCATGGGATTCCCAGAGTGGTAATCTCTGATAGGAATTTACTTCTTAGTTTTGGAAAGATTTTTTTAATGGGTTAGGTACCCAAATAAAGTTTACCACTGCGTATCATCCTTAAACGGATGGGAAAAATGAGCAGTTAAATAAAGTACTAGAGGATATTTTGTGGATGCACGTGATGCAATAACCAACTAAATGGGAAGATTATACTCATTTAGTAGAATTTTCATATAATAACAGTTATCACACTTCCCTGAAGATGAGCCCATTTCAAGTGTTGTATAGGCATAGATGTACAACACTTATTAATTGGACTGGTCTGGAGGAAAAATTAATCCTAGGACCAAATATGTTGAAGGAAATGGAAGAGATGGTGAAGAAGGTAAGGACAAATTTAAAGGCAGCTCAGGATCGAAAAAAATCATATTTAGATAAGAAGAGAAGTTTATGGGAGTTCCAAGTGAGGGACCACGTGTATGTAAGGATTAAGCCAAAGAAAAGTACCTTACGTTTGGGAAATTGTGCTAAGTTAGCCCCATGAATTTGTGGCACTTTTCAGATTTTAGCATGCATTGGGCTGGTAGCGTATAAATTGTCCTTGCTTAGCCACATAGATGTACATAACGTATTCCATTTGTTGTTATTAAAGAAATACATTTATGACCCGAGAAATATCATTACTTGGAAAGATGTACATGTAATAATGTACAATGTATGCTACATGTAAATATTCAAAAGTATATATGTAATAGTCAACTAATAATAACTGAATGTTTGTGGGTATAGGTCGAGTTGGACGAAGAGTTTTTGGTCGAACCCCAATGTATCCTAGATCAAAGAGAAGTATTGCTACAGAAATAACTTATCAACCAGGTAAAGGTGTAGTGGAGGAACTTTAGCCCCAAGGAAGCTACCTGGGAATATGAATAACTATAAGGGTCAGAAAAACATTGGGACAATGTTTCGCTCAAGGGGGGAAAGATGTAACAACCCCTGGTAACTCCACAAACATTAAATTACTATTTACTATAGTTAAAGAAATGTGTTTTGAAGTGTGGTCCACGAAGGTTGAGACATATAATGGAAGTACATGAATGCATGTTTGATTTTAATTAAGATTGCATAATGATATTTTGTTTAAACCATGATTGAGAAGTAATGCTAGAGCAAGTGTACCCCAAGTAGTTGGACAGTTGCGGGTGAGTTAGTTACCTACCAAAAATCCTCCTTGGAAATAAAAACTTCCAAGAGAAGGCTAAGAGGGTATTATGAACTTGAAGTAGGAGGAGAGAAGAAGGAACAAACAAAAAAAGACTCTAGAGTTGGTTGGCCATTGGAGTCTGTTTAGAGTTGTAAGCTCAGACTGGTGATTTAAGGCTAAGTCTGGTAGTGACCAGATAGATTAGAAGGCACGTTAAAATAATGTCTAGAAAGCTACCTTGGGGTAAGGCTAGCTCAAGGGGAGGTGTAGTGGAAATACTAACCCCATGGTTGGGAGGAGCATTGCTCATCCTAGTGGTTTGTAGTCCATGGGAAAGAAAATATTCAGATAAGTTTTTATTATTGCTAAAACATTGTGTTCTATGGTAAGCAATGGACTCAAGGTTATGTTGTTTAATTAAAGAAATGAAAGTATGTTCATTTAAATATTACGTTAAAATTTTATAACAACATCTAAAGTAAAGTGTTAATGTTCATGCAATATGTAGTAATTTAACAATTATAGATATACTCTGACAACAGGGATGAGGAAATAAAGTATACTGTAGGAGACAACCATCACTGTAAACAATATATTCTATCACATTTTGAGTCAGTAAGTTCATCTATATTCAAAAGTGAGAAAGTCTATTGGTGTTAGGAAGTAAGAAGCTACAGTTATGTGTAATGGTTTAGTTCTTTTGAAAATAAAAATAAACTACATCAGATCTGAAAAAAGGTTGTAATGTCACGGTCAAAAGAGGAAGGGTTAGTTTCTAGTGGCACTAGAGAGGACTTTTAAACCAGAATAGTCCCTTCACTGTTCAGCTGGAAAGAGAAAGCTAATGCATCAACATAAGAAATTATATATATTTTGTAACTGTTTAAGTTTTCAATACCAAAATAAATGTGTATGAAATAAGAACTAACAAGAAGAAAACTAGATTCAAAATGGTAAAACTTCAAACTAGTCAAAATAATGACTATGACTATGCTGAGATACCAAAGTCGTAATGAATTTTATAACATACGATGTAAAATTTACATGGACAGTAAACTGATACCGATCATCCATAATTTCATATTTACGACAACGTATCATTATAAACCATAATGAGAGACTTTGTTAATCCATATATAAATAAATCAGAAGTTAAATTCCTTAACACTATCAATTACAACAGAATGCCAAAGTTCCTAATATGATAATTCCAATCATTTGTGCCATCAAAACCTAGTTTCTTTACTATATCAAACTAGAAGTATATATTTGACTAACCCTAGTCATTCAGGCCGCTAACTAATTAACCTAGTAAAGAAAGAAAGAAAAACTAAGATATTAACCCAAATAGGGTTCTTTCAATCAGATTCCAAAACTTGCTAACGGAGAGTCTGCTTCCCAAAGTGGAAGCCATCGAGAAACGACACACTTGGAAAATGAAGATAATCGGTTGGTAGATTAGACCAAGGTTGACTCACAGAAATAAAACCTAGAACTAGAATAGGGTGTAATTGCGTCACAGGAATCATGGTAAGTAAATGAACCAAAATACATGTGTTACATAACTAGAAAACCCAAGATTAACTAGTAGTTTTCTTACCTGTGGAAGGAACTAAGTGCAAGACATCCTAATCGGTTCGGGTTCACCTGCAAAATAGTAGCCACCATCACTCACTTTTAAGAAAAAATCCCAGGTGGAATTGAGCGAAGGCTAGAAAAGGTAGAGAATAAAGTTATACCTCTGAAGACCTCAACCCATAAATGTTGCGTGTAACTGTGCGGTGGAGCCATGCGCTTCTGCATTGAAACAAAAAAGATAAAGAGAATTAAGTTTATATGAAATGAAATTTCATAACCAAGCAGAGAGAAGATGTGACAAATATCATTTGTACCAGAACCCTAACCCTACCTCAAATGAAAATGTGGGAAATTCTAGTGTTGTTGCACCTATTGGAGCTCCAAGTCTCACTATGTGAGCAACACTGTCATAGTATCTAAACCTTGAAAATGTATCCAAGAACAAAATCTTAGAAGCAGAGGGAGCTCCGGGAGATGAAAATGTGAATGGCGCTAAGTGAGAGAGGGGGTGGGGAGTTAGTTTCTCTCTAACCATCTAAACCAATCCTCACTGTTGTATTCAAGCAACCCTTTGGAGGCCATAGATCCATATGCACATCCCGAGAATGGACTACTAAGTGGATGAGCTTGATTCATTCTTAAGAAGTTTCCAAAGTAAATGTAGAGGTGAACCTTAATATGTCTAGAGAATTACATGTTAATAGAATTAAATCAAATTCTATACTGTTCATAAGGTTGAAGGCGTAAGCCATGTAAATATAATATTTCAAACCCATATGTATATATATATTTATGGTGGCTAAATATTTGTGGGAGAAACCATTGTGCAATCGAATTTAGTACGATGAGTTTACAAAACTGAGCCATGTATTCAAGAATTTGAACCATGTATTTAATAATTGAGTTATATGTCTATGAAGTGGAGTCTTGTGTAAATATGTTGATTTTTTTTTTTTGGTATAATGTTGACTTGGGAATTATTAGATTAGAGGTATGTGATGATGATGACTTGAGTGATAATGTAAAGAGGTGATAATGTAATGGAGAGAGACGTGTCATGGTGATAGCCTCTTTTGAGATAATATGTATTCTTCCCCTTTTGTTTTGATGATACAAACTAGGAAGACATTCCACATATAGAGAAACACAGGATTTCCTCCTTTCTTTTCTTCAATTTCAACGAAGGCTCAAGATGAATCAAATCATACGGGTGGTGAAGATGGCGCTAGAGACGAGAAGATCAACATACATACTTTTTTTTTAATAATTGATGATCATAACACATTCTCTTCCAACCTCTTCCACAAGTTTATATTTGAAAATGTGTCAAAACTTTTTTAAGATCAATCAAACAATCACTAGTACAAAATGACTAATTAATTACGAAAACAATGACTGAAATTTGCATATAAATGACCATTTTTTAGTTGGTGACCAGTAGTAGCTAATTTACAGTACCTTATAACGTGAACAATTTTTAGTCATTTTTAGCTTATTCATTAATTGGTTGTCTCAATTTAATTGTCTAGTAGTATATTTAGTTATTAATTTAGTTATTGATTTAATCATTAATTGCCACAATTAATGACCAAATATACAACAAAATATATTACTATATGTCACCCAAGAAAACTAATTAATGATTAAAGAAATATGACCAAAATGTTGGTCATGTTATAAAATACTGTAAATTAGCTACTAATAGTCATATATATGAAAATTTTAGTCATCATTTGAAACCAATTAATGACCAAAGAAATATGACTAAATTTTGGTCGTGTTATAAGATACTATAAATTAGCTACTAATAGTCATATATATGCAAATTTTAGTCATCATTTGAAACCAATTAATGACCAAATAAATATGAATAAATTTTGGTCGTGTTATACGATATTGTAAATTAATTACTAATAGTCATATATATGCAAAATTTAGTCATCATTTGTAATCACAAATTTATCATTTGAATAGTCGTTTCTTGTTTTTTTGGTAGTTTCATACTTATTATATACATGACTAAACTAGTAGTTTATATTCATTTCATTTACTTTGATTAATAATCATTATAAACAACTAATTTAGTTGTATATTCATTTTATTTGTGTTCATTATTCATCAATATAAACTAGTAATTTAGTAGTTTTAGATTAATTGTGTTCATTATTAATCAACATAAATTACTTTTATGATTTTGCGACTAAATTAAAAAAATAAAAATTTATACAATGTGCATGTTCATCTAATATAAAAACACAAAGTTACATATGTTAATTACAATACTAAACAATATCAAGTGCAACTATAAATAATTTCAACCACAAATTATATTATATTAAATGTCAAATATTACAATATGAGTTTCCAATTTAATATTGGTTGGATTACAATTTACACATGGAATGTTGTTTCATCATTTCAAAACATTATCATTGTGTTGTCAAGGCATTGTAGGTGAATTCACCAACTCTAAAGACTTGACCATCATTATCTATTTGTATGTCTTATGCGGGATATATATTGGCTCTAAGGGTATCATTGGACATGTTCTCTTCTCTCTCTCTCTCTTTTTGCATTTATCTCTCCAATGTTATATATATTGTTCTCCTCTTTCACCAATTCTTGCTTCTTACCATCAATATTGAGTTCTGAGTTCCTTTTTTGAAAACAAAAGAAAATATAGTGCAGAGTGTAAGACATGAAAGAAGATGAACACTAGAATATAAACTAAAGTAGACAATAAAATATTTATACAACATATACCTCAACATCAACAATGTCAAAGCCATTTTTCCCCATAAAACAAGAATCTCAAACAAGTTTTCTTCAATTGGGCAATAGTGGCCATTATGTGGCTAGATGACTTGTATAAACAAAGCAAATAAAACATCACCATAGAAAAGAACACTTTAGTAACTTAGTATTCAACCTTCAAGGAATGTTTAAGGTACAATCATGTCAACTAAGTTACATGCTAAAAATCTCAAGTTGTAGATAACTTGTGAAACAAAATAATATGAGATGTGATGTCTAATCCTTATTGTTTATTTGCAACAACATTTCATTCTCTAATGCATGAACTTGGTCAAGTATATAAACATGTGCTCAAATAACAACATGAAAGTAAACTTTTCTAATAGTCATGAATTTTTTTTAACACAAAACAACTAAAAGGATTTCAATCAATATTGTGTAATACTAATTTCATCTTCAAGGTTTGGTTGTTGTTTAAATGGAAATGATACCAAGTATTTTCAATTTCATAGTTAAAAGGAAAAAAAAAAATCAAATGAAATGTTCAAAATACAATCAAACAATATAGAGACGATGTCATGGAATGGACATTGCAGTTATTAAAAAAAATTACCTGTCCAACGATGTCTTGCCTAACATTCCTAATACATTTTCTTGCCCAAAATAACCAATGAGGTGAAAGAATCACAACATTAAAAACCATATGACTCCCTACTAGAAACATTTCCAAATTCGATAGCTCGGGTGCCTAAAATATCTCCAATAGCAAATGAATCATATCCAAGCCATGCTCTGCATTGTCTCCCCATTGTTTTTCCAATCACATTTCTTGTAACCTGCCCACACCAGAGTCAAGTAACAATCAAATGAAGGCATTGCGATTTTTTTTATCTTTTATATCTATAAACTTTGAATCTGAAAATATTTTAACACAAAACAACTATAATACTAATATTATCTTCAAGTTTTGTATGTTGTTTAAATGAATATGATACCAAGTATTTTCAATTTTATAGTTAAAATACAAAACAAAATCAAACTAAAAGTTCAAAATACAATCAAACAATAAAGAGAGGATATCCTGGAATGGGCAGTGAAATTATAAAAAATATGTTTACCCATCCACCAATGTTTGGCATTCCTAATATTTCTTGCCCAAAATAACCACGAGGTGGAATAATCACAAAATTAAAAAACATAGAAATCCTTCCTAAAAAAATTTCCAAAGTTGATGGATCAAGTACCTAAAGGATCTCCAACAACAAATGAATCATATCCAAGACATTCTCTACATTGTCTCCCCATCCTTTTTCCAATCTCATTTCTTGTAATCTTCCCACACGAGAGTCCAGTAACATTCAAACAAAAGATTTTATATTTTGTAGAAAAAATGGGTCAAGCAAGCTAAATGCATGATATAGATACTCATAAATACTTGCAGAAAACAATATTCGAAAAATTTATATTTTTGTTAGAAAAAATTGGATATTTGTCATGCAAGCTAACTGCATGGTACAAAATTGTTTCCACAAATATATCCATAAATACGGTGGATCTTACTCATAAATATTTGCAGAATATTTGTCAAGCAAGAAACAGGGACGACTTTGGAGTCCTAGTTGTGTGAGTCATTTAGATGGGCCGAGGATTCCATATTTGGACATTAGTTGTTTCGTTAACATCTTTTGTTATATCTAAAATAATTGTTTTTATAAAACCTATTTCATATATCAAATTACCACACAAACATCCTAGTACATCAAAAATACAAGAGGAAATGGATATATAAGGCTAACAACAATAACCCAAAGCATTAATTTGTGATTAAATCACATTTGTTTTGTAAGAAAATTTCTTCCAACTGTAACAAAATATAATTCTTGTTAAAAAATCATAGAACTGCCACCACAAAAACATAAATGAAAAGACCAAAAACAAAAAAAATTATGGATGAGTTTGAAAGCGAAATAGATCAAGTACAATATGTGTGGTGGGTTTTCATGGTCCTAGAGGAAATAATATAGCCTATTATATAACCATAGTCTATTTGTTAAACATTTTGGAGGTTTTTCTAAGGCCTATTTTCTGGTCTCATTTTCCCAAAATCTGAGAAGGATTTGTTGGAATCACAACTTTTAGTTGTGAAATTTCCACAATCCAAGTGCCCGAGAGGTTTTTCAGGGTGCTAAATCCATATATGTAGTTGAAAACCTAGTTTAAACAATACAAATCAAGATTTGACAAACAATTTTTCACTAGATTCCAGCCAAAAACTCCAAAATGTCTAATAGGAAACACCTAATACACATGGGGTCTTCAAAATATTTTGAATAATATTGTCATAAAAGTGAAAATTGACCAACCAAATCAAGAAAAGTATATATGAAAGACTCTCCTTTCCATAATCAAACAACATTCTCTCTCTTTTCAAATGAATCTTATTCTTTCAAGTGAGAAATGAATGAGGAGATAGGTCATTAAGCTATGTTAGCTTGTGAACTTTAACCCTAGAACATTCATAAAAGGTGAGGTGATGGAATTTAGATTGATCCCCTAAATTCAAATAAAGTGGATATTAATGTGCACAACAACCAATATGAAGTACTCAATGGAAACAAGTCATCCAAACACCTTGGGAGTGGCAATTCAAGGAGCTCCATTCACTAGACCTTCGAACATTATTTAAAGGTAGGGTGATGGACTTTAGACTGATCCCCTAAATTCAAAATAAAGTGGATACTAATGTGCACAACAATCAATATGAAGTATTATATGCAGACAAGCCTACCAAACAACTTGAAAATGGTAGATCAAGGAGCTTCATTTAAGGGTTGTTTGTAATGGAAAAATTCAGGTTGGGTTATGGTTCTATGTTCGTTGGTTTGTGGTATCTATAGGTGTTTCAGTATTCATTGGTTTGTATCACTTACATATTTGAGTACCTTCTAGAGGCAACCTCCTTGTTCTCTTTATTCCTTCCCCTCAAGCTGCTCATGTTGCACCCAAAACAAATGTGTTCAAAGATGGAAGGTGGAGGTTTAGACAGGCTTCAGCGCATCACAAATTAGAGGAATCTAAGTGGGAAGTGTCAGTGGCTCAAGAAAACTACCCCTCTCAGATGTTTGGAACTTCTTCCTTACATTCTTATTCCAGAAACATGACAAGGCATGTCCTTGAACTCTGGGTTCTTTCCTTCGAAAATTATGTTAGTGGTTTGCCAATTTACAATATCTCTAATTTCTCGAAGGGTTCAGAGTTTGTTCTAGTCAGTCACCTTATGCCAAGCTATTAATTTTACTTGTAGCTAGATTTAGTTCAAATGTTCAAAGGCTAGAAGGCTCGTCTCCTATTTTAATAGCATTAATGCGTACTGCTCATACTGGAAAACTCTCGTTCATAACAAGTCCCCAGACACTCTTTTTCACACAACCTTACAAGAATCAGTGTCATAGTTGCTATAGAAAACATTGATTTGAAAGAAATTTGGAGAGTCTTACATTGTCACAAAGAGATCAATCAAGCCAATTGCAGTAATTTGATGGCAGTTTCCTAAAATTTCTAATTTGGAACAAGCATGAACCACACACAATTCCAATGTAACAAGCATAAATTTTTCCCATAAATAGATATTGGATACAAACAATTGATTTCATAATTGATATTTGCCTTAACAGGGAAAAAGATAAATAAGTGATTTTTCTAAGGATTTTCTTCCAAGGTTTGAACCAAATTTCATAATTGATATTTGTCTTGACATGGAATTAGAAACTTTACTCTATGTTTTCCCTCCTTCCTTGTGTCAGGAGCAATCCAATTTTCCCTACACATCCCACAACCCAGGTTTCTTTTAAGGGCAAAGATCTCTATAGATAGATCATTTCATCAAGAGCCAAATATGAAATTATAGCCACCTCAGAGATTGAAGAACTACATAAAAAATTCCATTAATATACTAGTCATTGTCTCTAAAAATAAGATTCATTAAAAACTCTTAGTAAGTTACACACTACAAACCTCAATAATTATTCTATTGTGTCTATCACTTTCAGTAGAAATTGCTTGCAGTGACCCAAATGGTACACCTACGAACCCATCACCCTGGTGTTCCATCGATATTGTTGCTGATCTAAAATATTGTGGGACTTGCAAATCAGTGACTAAAGGCACACACACATCTATGATGAAGAGGAATGAATATTTTGAGGATTAAAATGACTAACCTATGAATGCCTGGAAACAGACTATGATAAGCCTTGTCCTTGAGAAGAACCACTACTTCTCTTAGGTGCTTGTGTGAATGGAATATGATGTGATCCCCAAGGCATACTTGGTAGTGGATGTAGCATCAAAGAAGCAATACGCCTAGGTCCATGGATTTTGGTTCATTGAAACCCAATTTCTAGATTCATGGTTAGTTGCTATGTTCTCTGAACCTAAAACAAACTAGTTATTAATAGCAATACCCATCATCATGTTTCTTGAACTATATTCTTCTTGAGAAGATGCATGATCCCTTACACCAGCATTGGAGTTGGAATCATTACCATGTCTAGGCATAGAATAACTTTCATTCCATCCAACTGAATGCAAACTCCTTTGTATACCAAACAACACATGAAACATACTAGGTTGGTGCTATCATTCCAACAAATATTATAGAGTAAGCATCGGTATTCTAGAGTCATAGTTAGTCAAAGTTATTGATGTTTGCTTTAGATCATTATTGCATAGTTGACACAAAGGAAATTGTCAATATACTACCCTGAGGAAGGGCCAAGAGTGGTAGTTCTTAGAGAATCCCCTTGGATTGTTTCCTCATTTATCAACAGTGTGCAAAATACGTTTGCAAGATGTTACTCAATGACCATTATGTTTGCTAGTAGCTAGAACCATATGAGGCTTTTGTTTTTTTTATACTCAAAGTAATATTGATAGAATAATTCAATCGTGGGAATGGATGTCCCAATCCTTAGCAATGCCCTAATGAATTGTTGGTGAAATTTTTTAACATTATTGAGTAGGGTGATATTTGAGTTGGTGGACAGGTTGTCACTCCCCCGCAAATAGAAATGAAAAGTTATATACACTATATTGCGCAAGTATTTATTTTGGGAAATCTCTAGAAGCAGGTGGTTGGTCAAATGGAGAAACCTATATTTTCTCATGCAATCACAATTGATATTGGATACATACATGTGGACTAAGTACACTTCAAATCACAGGGCATTCTGGTGGGGTTCCACCTTATTAGTTTATTGTTTAGTCCTTGTTTCCCACTTCAGAGATGTGTGTTCATGCATCCTAAATTAGGCCTTTTGGGGTCCACTTCACTTCATTTTCTGAATTCTAGTGCAGTTTTCAATTAAATTTTAGCACCTTTTCTTAGCTTCTTTCCTTCATTTTAGGCATTTCTCTGTAAAGCAACTTCTTTGAGGATGGTTCATGTCTCTATGCCTCTGTCACGTGCATCAGAATGTGGTTGTTAGCAACTTCCTATGATTCATGTAGACATCAAAGATATTGGATTTTTGTGCACAAGAAGTGTCATGTTTGATTTCATAAAAAACTTCCCTTTTGGGGGATTCCTTAGTCATTTTAAGGACATACTTCTCTTACGCTCGTGCATATCTTCTTTGAACTCTATTAGCTATTCTTACAAACTCTTAACTGTTGGCTTCTCTTAAATCTAATTTCTTTGTTGCTCTCCCACTTTGTCTTTGTTTGTGAGACAAGGGACCTGCCTTTGTGCAGCAATTTGACTGCTAAATTCTATGTAGGTGTGTAACATGTTCTTAAACATTAGGCAACAAAAGTTCCATCACCATCTTGTACATAGTTACAAATCCCCCAAAATCAATGATGTCAGTGCCATAAAGCATCTCTATATTTTTATAATATCCTCGAATGTGTATGGAAAATCACCATGCAATGTAACAATTTGCTTTTTGAAAGAGGAATTTTCATCTATCACAATCTAATGTTTGGAAAAATTCTAGAGAAGTAAAAGATTTGTGAATATCATTCCTTAAAGCTTTCTTGGAACATAAAAAATGATCAAAGAGAACAATTTTGTTGATATATATATATATATATATATATATATATAATATATATATATATATATATATATATATCATTTGAAGTTTGCAAAGTGAATACCTATTTGGTTCTAGGGCAGTTTCTCCATATTTATATATTCTGTTTCCTCTTTGACTCCTTTCTTAGATAAAAATCAGACCCACACAAACACAAGGAGAACAGAAAAAACCACTCCCATTATAATCATTTCTCCAATCAAGAGTCCATTCAAGAACCGTGCCAATGTCCTAGCATGCTTTGTTGAAATCTAATGGGTTCCATATTATCAATTGTAAATTTTATTCATAAACATAATGCTTTTACAACGTTTCTTCCTTGAATTATGAATATTTTATTAAATTAGTAGAAAGAATACAAAATTCAATTTACCTAAATTAAATAAATGCATATAATCAGTATTAAAGCCTATTTATAAACATGCTTCTTTTACAACATTTCTTCCTTCCTTGCATTATGAAGATTTTATTGGATTAATAGAAAGAATGCATAATTCAAATCATCTAAATGGAAGACACGCATAAAGTATCACCTAAGAATGGTATTTTGGAGATTTGCCTTGTTCAACATCCATAACATTGTCATCATCATCAGACTAGGGTACTAATGCAAGGAACTCAAGCATATTCTTACAAAGATTTTCAACTTGGAGGCCACATATTAAATATAGGTTACCTATAAATCTGCATATGCCAGGCCAAATAAAGTAACATAAATTGATTGTGCTAAAATATGACATGGAGGAGCCATGTGGAGTTTGAGGCACAAGTGGTAGGCATGCTAGAATCGAGTCAAAAAAACCATGGTGTTCGAATTCTTAATTGCCATCCAATGGACACTTTCCAGACAGATAAGTGTTCTTGAATGAATCTGTGAATTGTGTTGAATTAATGTTGTTTATGTTATGAAATTTATAACTTTCTAATTTGTCCAATACTTCTTGCATGCATAAACCTACAATTATAATGGTGCCACTATAACTGAATGATTAATTATTTTTTCATAAGTTTGAATTGACATACCTGCAAGTATTAATTTCTTAATAGCAAGGCAGTGAGGAAATGTATCACATAAACAATTTGGAGTGAAACATTGGTTTCATGAAGAACCCCATATCCTCAGACTGCATAGAGGGTATTGAATACATTACAAAGTTGTAATGACAATGTAATATTCACATACAACCATGGACAACCTCAGTTTCAATTCATTATTATTTTGTATTAGTATGCTTTTGGGGTTTGTCTTAAAGCCAACGTGGGGTTTGGCTCAAAGCCAACCTAGTCAACACAAATTTACTATATATCTAAGTGGTTAGGGACAACTTAGTCATTATGTGGACCAAAAACCTATATTAAGGAGTCCACCCTTCCTCTTGAGTTGTGTAAAAATACACACTCAAGAGTTATCTGTAACTTAATCATTCTAAGAAAAAAGTGATTCATACTTTAGCTTACGAGCACCATATCAAGTCTTTTCTCTCTTTTATTGGTTTGCCTTTATTCTCTCTAGTGCCCTTATGCATTCTCTCTCTAGCATGCTTGTGAATCAACTCTAACACACATTTGTTAAGGTTTTATGCTATTCTTCCTTAATGTTGTTTTCCTCTTTGTTTATTGAAAGAAATAGAGTTTGCAGGTCGGTTCCATTTGATCCCTTCATTGTCTTATGAATTTCAACATTCTCGAGAACTAGTCTTTGAGATTTTGTGACATATTCTCTTTTCCATTCATGTTTTCTAAAGTTATAACCAAGATTACATCCCATTTTAGTTTAAATTTTTCTAGACACCACGTAAGTTGAAGGCTTAAATCACTGGCAAGCCCCATAGGTTCAAAATGTCTTTCTTGTTGACTACAATCCAAAAAATGGATGATGGCATGGAGGCTTTTTTGATTGCATTGAAATGATCGTTTCTTTGATGTTGCGTAACTGACTATAATCATGGCTTGTAGGTACCCAATTTTAAAGTAAAGTCAATAAATGTTGTAAATCCCACTAGGATTGTAGATTCCCTAGACTACTGATTTTATAATTATCATAAAAAATTATGAAGAGTTCACAGGGTTCTTGTGAAACATATCATGTATCACATTTCAAATGAAAAAATAGCTTATAGGGTTGTCACAATACATGGCCTGCAATGAATTTATTGAGAATCATTGGAAGTCCCTTAATCATAGCTTCTACAACAGTCCTTAGTCCAGCCTACAAACATAATTGAGCCATAAATCCTATTGAAAATAATAAAGAAACCAAAAAAATCACAAGCAGACTTCAAATAAATTGATGTTCTCCATCATTGAAATATGAGTGCCAACTGTATCTTTTCGGTGATAATATTTACATAAGGAATGATTATTGCAATTTGGTTTTGAAAGGTATCCTACCAGAAGCTAAGCCATATGGTGAGGATTTTTTTGAAGGAAAACTATTTTCTCTAATTTTTTCAAAGAAAAACTTCATGTAATGGAAGTTAAAATTGTTAGTTATTTTAAAAATAAACCTAGAACTGAGACAAGGAAAGGAATCTCAATTTGATCAAGATACACCAATACTGCTAAAGATGAAGACTTGAAACAAAAACAGATAGTGTTAAACACATGTTCAGAATGATAAAGCAATGGAGATCACTTCACAAAAAAACACCATGTTAAAACATATGACTGCAAAAATTGCCATGTACTACAAAAAGTTAATGCTGACTTGATTAAATGAAAACAAAGTTACAACCTCAACAAAGAAAAACTCCAAAACATATAAAGTTAGTCGATGATCAAGAGGAGTAAAGAGAATGGAAAAATCAAGTCAAAGACATAAAAGGTTAGGAGACGGAAGCGACAAAACTTAACATAGCTGAGAGCCAAAGATGATCCCATGCAAGAGAGAGGATCTGAAGAGTGAAAGAGAGATGAGAAGATTAAAGGAAATTAGATGAGGGGTTCAAGAGAGAATATGAAGCAATCAATGAGAGGAATCCAGACAAAAAATGAGGGTCATGAAACTAAAGTTGATGTAAGTGAGAACAATACTAATATTAATACGAAGGAAGAAGGGATGGCACTAGTGAAAATGCAAGAAGAATGCCTCAAGTTTCTACTCTCTAATATCAACTCCATCTATTCTTAGTAATATTTATTGTAATTATTAATGCGATCTTACATGGGCTGATTAGGTTTCAGGCTTATTACATTAGTAAGTTGCTTCTATTTTTGTCCAAATGTTTGCCTCATGGGTGAATATTATTGTTTCTTTGCATCAACCAAGAACAAGCTCCAGTTGTGCCTTTTTTCTAGAAATTGTATCTCTATAGGTTGCATATCAATAAGACTAAAAAGGAGGATTTAGAGTACTTTCTCTATTATGTATTTAGAAGCCCCCATCCACTCCTCCATGTTGGATACAAAGCCATTTACTTGCAAAAGGTCAAAAACTTTGTCAAATGAAGCAATCTCATGCAAGTCCATGGGTCTTGGATAGACAGTGATCAGGTGCATTGTTAAGGCACTCCTTGATGTTGAGTCATCAGTTCAATTCCCCACCCTTTCTCTAGTAATGGAGTGCCCATTCAGCAATGCTTACCTGTTCTCTAGGAAGCAAAGGATTAATAACAGTTCGAGCACACAACACCTCAAACAACACAACTCCAAATGAATAAACATCTAACTTTTTAGTGAGATGCTACCTAAGATAATATTTTGGGTCTAGGTATCTAGAGCTACCTTTGACCACAATTCTAACATGAGTATGGTCAAGAGTTCTGCCCATTTTTGATAATCCAAAATGTGACATTTTTGCAACTAAGTTTTCATCAAGAAGTATATTTGTGGTCTTGACATCCTGATGTATGATGGTTTGAGCAACCCATGTGTGAAGATAATGAAGATCTCGAGAAACCCCAATACGTATTTCTAATATTTACTTCCATGACAAAGGAGTCAAATTGTTGTTACCATACAAGTGTCCTTGTAGTGGTCCCTTGGTCATGTAATCATAAAATAAAATCATCTCACAATTTTATTGATAGTAACCAATAAGAGACACCAAATGGCAATGCCTGAGCTTAGAAAGCATCCCTATTTTTTCTTGGAACTCATGGATACCCTATTCTTCTAGCGTGTTTCCTCTCTTAACTGTAACCTTCACACTACCATTGTTAATCTATCCTTCATAAGATTTCCTAAAACCACCAACACTATCTGACTAATATGACTATCTGCAATGGCTAACCTAATAAATAGCTAGCCCTTCCACTAGAACTAATTTGTTTTGATGTAAGTGATTCATAAACCCACTCATCCAAATAAAAAAAAGATATGGGTAGGGGGGCTACCCTCACTTTTGAGCACGTAGAGGTAGATTGAACCCCTGGCCAACACCCATGTGGGTATGGCATGACCTCTTTTTAGAGAAAATAGGGTCAAGGACACAAGTTCCACTACAAAATAAATCAAGAACATGTAAACTTCAAAGTAGGAAAATGCATAAGAAGTGCAAACATCCCAAGCCATACTTCAAAACCTGACTGCGGGGGCCTGCCCTCACTTTTGAGCACACAGAGGTGGAGTGAGCCCCTAGCCAATACCCATGTGGGTATGGCATGACATCTATTTAGAGCAAATAGATTCAAGGACACAAGTTCCACTACAAAATAAATCAGGAACATGTAAATTGCAAAGTAGGAAAATGCATAAGCAGTGGAAACTTCCTAAGCCATAGTTCAAAACCTAACTACTAACTAATAAGCATCAAGTTAACCTTCATCTTTACAATGGATTGCCCTCGAAATTTAAAGAGCTAAAAAATTAACAAGTAAAGAACCTGCAAAACTTTATTAGACAATCTTCTACTATTAATTACCATGTGGTGGAAGGCATTCTCTTTTTAATTGAAAAGCACCCAGTACAAATTTGCAACATATTTTCTACAATGACTGATTTCATGAATAGAAGTTCCCACTATTTTCAAAACTACGGACCAAAATAACCAAAGGAGATATTAAAAAAAAGGTGTAACCATCAATCCTCATATTCATCCTCAGGTTGGTAGTGTCATGGTCCTAAATTACTCTTAAAGCATGTAACTATTTGGATCTGCAAAAGTATCTTCTAAAGCAACACCACCATTATGAGAACATGCTTGGGCAGCATTTTATTTTCTTTAAAATTCTTGAATGCCTTTCATGAGAAAAAGTTGTTGACCCTTCATTTCTTTCATTATTTGCCCCAAGTCAATTTTCTGAACTTCTTAAGGACAGGAAAATGCTATAGCCTCATATTATTCAAGAACACCAACATTCTAACAAAAATAGTAGGATTGTGTAGTAAGCTAATATTGTTCATATCCTTGAATCTCTTCCTCAGAAAGAGAATTTGGCCCTCTAGTTTGTGCATCATTTGTATTAACTCAAACTCATGCATCTCATTCTTGAGAAAATGAAATTGAGTTGTTGTCTCCTCACATCAAAGCCCTCATGTGCTCTTCTTGGTTAGGAAGGGGTGAAAACTCACAAGCCATCTTTTAATGGGTCCTGATTCTAGTAATTTTGGAGTTACCATATGACAATTCCTTGTCTTAATTCTACTATTTTTTCTCACCACAAGCAAGGCATTGGTAATATAGGCAATATTTAGCTATGTTTCCAAAAATATATTAAGATGATACACATAACAGGAAATAACAATGGCATGAGAATGCTCTCCTTTCCCTCAAGGCTGTTCCATAAACATTTTTATCTTCCCAAGGAGAAAAACTCTCCCTGGCAACAATTCCAATTTAGATGTTTCCCATCTATCAATTTTCTCCAATGCTTGCTCAGGTGATTGTTAAGAAAACTCTGGCTCAAGAATTAAGATGATTTCTCTAGTAAAGAGGGGAATCCAATTCCAAATATTTCACTTGGTTAACTGGTCTATTGTCAAAGAACCCAAATCTCATGGTGGGATTGGAATCAAGGATTCTAGCAATGAGTGTTGAACTCCTATGAAGGCTAGTGTCAGGGAAGTATGAATGGTGGAAAAAGGTTTTGTAGTTGCACAAAAAATATTTCATATGTTAATGAAAGTAGTCTCCAAATGATATTCTCCAAGCAAGATGATGGCCATCTGTTAGGACCTCATTTTGTCTCTTTCTGACTATACATTTTGTTATAATGTCACCCTTTTCAACCCATATTTAAAAGTCCTTGTTAGTGTTTTGACTCAATTATTCCAAAGGTATGCAGTGATTCTTCTCATCACTATAAGTTTAATTATTTAACATATAATCATGCTATCTTCATAGTTAAGCTTTGAATTGTTAGTTGCTAAAACAGTTAAAGATTGATGTGTAGTCCGCGTTGCTGAAACTGCCCGGAATTTGCAAGACTATGTTTGCAGTTGCTGAAATAGCAAGAATGACAGGCAAATCTCAGAGCTAAAATAGTTGAGATTTGCGTTCCAAATTTGACAACAACAGATGAACCAGATCGATCACTGAGGAAGCTGTTACATTGGATGAACAACATTTTGTTGACGGGAAATTAATTTCCCTATTTTTGTATAATGGGTTAAACATAATTTTGCAATATAAATCTTTTGTAATAGATGTCTCTTCTTTATAAAGAGGAGACATCTACATTAGAAGGGGGATGAACAGACTGTGAGAAAGGCTAAGTTGAAGAGACAGGACTAGAATCTTTTCTTTCTGTAACATGACATATTGATGGATGAAAAAACTCTCGTTCTGAACATCTTTTTCTAGTTCTCGTCTCCTGGGGAATCTTGTGAGAAGGACAGGGCCCACCTTCATCACAAGATTCACCCATTATATTTCTCTGCGGTGTGTTGAGTGTGTGTTTTATTCATACCTTGTTAACAAGTACTATTTTCTGGATATTGTTTTACCTTTGTTGAAACTTTGTTCCTTTATTAATCGATTGTTGCATTGGTTAAAGTTATTTCATGAGTGTCTCATCGGTGATTAAGTTTACAGAGTGAATCGGCGAGCTAGATAAATAGAGGCAGGCGCTGAAGGTTCCCATCCTGGGGATAAGGTCCTGATTCTCTGTTACAGCATAGCCATTGTTTTCCTTTGCAGAATTGTTCCTTTATGTTGAATTGTTCCTTGAATGAATTTAAGTATCTCTTAGTAGATATCTGCAATAGAGTATATTTGTTGTAACACAAGTGGAGCTTCAGTTATTAAAGCAAGGTGTGATTCTTTTGTACTACAACTTTTAGTGCTTTTAAGATTGAGTACATATATTACGCAGTCACCTTTGAAATAACCAGACTTCCCTGGGTTGACAATTTATGTAGCACTTTAATCATCAATTAAAGTGACCAACACCATCCATTTGGAGACTCATGAAATCTTCCATTCCAATAATAATGGATCAGTTTACCTAGATTTTAGGAAATGGTAAAAATATCAATATTTGTAAGAATAGCATCATGGGTCACCAACTGCTTGACTCTTGGGATCTCACTCCTTTAAAGATATGGTTGGACAACAAGGAGAAAATTCTCTCTTTGAGACTTCTTCATGGGACATAGCTTTAGGATTATTGAGAGGATGGGATATTGGGGCCCCACCTTCACACTTATTCCATTTGGTGGCCTCAATGGAAGAAAAGTCACATGGATGTGCCCTAAAGAACCCCGAGGAATCAGACTGTAGAGGGTGGGGTTTAGCTAAGTATTCAATTAAGAAGAGGTATGCCCGACAACTTTCTCGCTCTTCACTTCCCCACAAAGCCTTGATCTGGAGAAAAATATGGCATTCAGATCCCTTACAAAACTAGAGATTTGAATAGTGTATAATGAGGTGTTATTTATCTACCCTTCAAATAACACCCTGCCAATTTTCAGAAACTCTTGAATGAATTCTTACTTTTCAACATAAGCAAATATTCTTCAAATTGTATGAGAAAGGAAACAAAAAACGTAGTTTAAGAAATCATGCATGAAGAAAGAGAGTATAAAGACACCTACAACTCACATGATAATTCTAGAGATGGTGTGTGGAGAAGCAACAAAATATTTTGATTTTACTTGCAATGTCAAAAGATATGGTTTCATGGTAAACAGACAAAAAAGACATCATATGAAGTCCAAGATTCTTTACATATTTACTCAGACTCCTTTTTTTACAATTTTTCTCATAATGTTGAGGATCTCTGATAAAATAGTAGCTCGGAGAAGGGCTAGCTAGCTTTTAATATAATATGATAAATTGACTTCACTCACCATAGGCAGTGCAATAAAACAGGTCAGATTAATGGTTTGGATTGATATTGTACATCTCCTCCATGCTTAAAGAACCCCATAAAATTAATATCTATTTTATATCAGATGTACCTGTGTGTCCTATAAAAGTATGAAGACATTTTGAGCCTCTCCAGAGCTTCACAGTGGTATTAATTGAGCCTGTAGCAACTTCTCTAGAAGGTAACTTCAAGAATGTTTGAATGGGTGCTTGATGAGCCGGCCAGGATTCAATAGCTGAGGAGGCAAGTTTGAGTTTAGAGCTTTGAATTTGAATTGCCTCAAACCCAAGGCCAACTTATAGGGTAGATAAAGTAGAGATTTGAAGGGTAGTGATAGGTAAAGTAGAGGAGATAAATTAGATTTTTGAAGGACTGTGAGTGCACAATGACGTGATTTGAATTGGCACTAAATATTCATATCATGCAACCTCATTCTATTTAGATTATAGAATACTTCCAAATGGTACTTGAGATAAATTTATGCTCTACACAGACTCCATCAAAGTGAGTTGCCAGTTAACAAATATATCATGGCACAATGAACATCTCTGAGCCACAGTTGACAAATTGACCAATTGTGGCACATGAAGGGAGCGGAAATAAAATTGAATTCTATGGAACCAACAAGAAAAGAAATGATTGACAATAACAGTCTTCCACCTTATCTCTGAATAATTTAGATAAGTAATTGTGTTCTTTAGAACCTTCATAGGATGCCATAGAAAAACAAATTTCTTTAACTTTATCTGAGATAAGAAGCCACCAAATAAAATAGATCCATTGGATAATGAAGAAACTAAATGACAACACTAATAGTGTATCAAATTATCATTAAGCAGCGGATTATTTCCATAATGAAAAATATTGTACCCTCTAACCAAATGGCCAACTTTATATTTGACCACCACCATAATCATTATCTGAGTATAAAAGTAGGGATGTAGATCCTTTACCATTCATATTTTGTACAACAGCCATAGGAGGCATTTAAAAAATGTGATATATGGTACTTAACTAGATAGGACTTTAGATTTTGCATTGAGTTTTCCAAACTAACCTTGCCAACAAAAAAAAAAGACATGCAAATAATGTTAAGGAAAATATTCTTTGAAAACCCTCAAATTCAACTTTTCATCATCCAGCAGTAAACCAACTGGGCCTCCCTGGGACTTACAGCAGATACAATTCAATCTGAACTACCATCCATTACAAATGGAAAAAAAACATTTAGGCCTTGTTCAATCAGGAAAGCTTCGACGATCTACTGCTACATGGTACATACAAACAATAATTAAATGTGAGACCCCGAAGTCAAATCAAGAGCCACTCATGTATCTTTTATATTTTTCAAGTAGTGCAGACTCCAATATGCACAACTTTAATACCTAGAAGACATGAAGATTCCCAATATCCCAACTCAGCTCATCATCTATGTCAAGTAGAATATGGAAATTGAATAAACAATAGGAATGGAAGGCCACTAATCAAAAGAATCAAATGAGGCTACATTTCCCTCATTTGTCAACTCCTACAATCAATAACACTATCTTTTCATTCATATAATAATTATTGACTTATGCCACTAACATATGAAGGCATGCATAACAATTGTTTTAAATGGGAACTTCCTCAACCTTACATAAGTGCTAGGTAACTCATCAATCCACTTAAAGGTTGTTCACGAATTTGATTCATTGGGTTAAGAAGGTTATCAAGTCAAATTGCCTTATTTTTACCTTGTTAATCCATCCCTCCTCAAATCTCACTCTACTAGAAAAATCCAATGGTAAGGTATATATAAGCATACTTCCCATGAATGGAATTCTTGGTGCCATCACCCATTATTGCAACAAAGGGATGTTCTTTATACATTAATATTTACCATTATATGTGCATATTTTGTGTGAGAGTGCACCCATACTAACAATGGCTATCAATCCACTCTTGTTTATGGCCTATCCACCCAGAATACAAGTTTGCAGGCATATATACCCAAGCATAGGATTGATAAGTAAAAGTACTACTCTCACAACCTTGAATAAGCATGCTGGAAATGCATTCCATGTTGGCTTAAAAATGGAGGGTTTATAGATGCATAAAGGGTGCAATAGCCAAATTTACTCAAGTTCAAAATATGGCTACGAATGCT
The DNA here is from genome assembly GCA_000404065.3 of Pinus taeda. Lineage (NCBI taxonomy): Eukaryota > Viridiplantae > Streptophyta > Pinopsida > Pinales > Pinaceae > Pinus > Pinus taeda. Next base: position 146,679 of record APFE030069854.1, on the reverse strand, counting down.
TCTTTCAAGGAAGAAGAAACATTAAGACATTAACACTTAGGACATTTGAGAGGATATTCTTGAAACCTATACTCTGTAACTTCAAGAACAAGGAAAAAACCAATGAGATTTGAATTTGAGTGAACCTTAATCCTCATTATTACAGAGCCCAAAACTATCACATTTCAAGACAACCACAATGCAATACCAATGCTAATCAATCCAAGTCCATGCTTGGATATAGAACAGGATGGCAGAAGAATAATTGAATTTTTTAGTGAGTTTGATGGGTTAAGTATTACTCCAAGTCCCAAGAAACCCAAGGGTCTAGATATGCAAAAGAATGATGGACACTCCCTCTTGGTATATTATTTTCAAGCAACTGGGGAACACCAATGAATGAGGAAGGCCCTCAAGTCTTAGTCCTCATCGTTACTCTCTGATACAACTATATGCAATAATTGTTTGCCTCATCAAGAGGCCTTGAAGCCTATCACTTAGATGTAGGGATTGAGAGCTCAAGATCATTGTTAGACTAGATTCTCAGGGATGATATATTTATCAATGAATATTACAAATCTTACTTTTAGCTGTTTTGTGAAGAATAAGATCACTTAGACTTATTTATAAGTTCTTGAAAATTAATTTATGAAACTTGTTACTAAGAAAAGATGAGACAACATAACTCTATGCAAGCTCGAAGGAGAACACACCCAGTTGCTTCCTTGATCTATCCAACATGCACGGTACTTCTAGAATGCAGCCAAGATGTCCCCAACATTTTAAATATGGAATTTCTACACAAAACACATCCCCTCAGTGTGGGGACACATCCATGTGTATCACTGGATATGTCACTACTTATCATTGACAGGCAGGATCTCATAGAATAAAAATGAACATCATGCCTTCCTTAGCTATTAGCTTACCTAAAAGTTCAGAAAATCATTTCCTAAATATAACAGTGAAACAAATGAAATACTAACAACACCAATACCTTGGTACTTTCTCCTTAAATGTGATCCATTGTTGTTCAAATGAAGGAACCCCTTCCATGTCATAGTGTTCTTAATATCTAGAAGAAAGGAACCTACTATGTGGGCTTGCTTTCAGATATTGTAGATAAGAGGATACTGCTAGTGACACTAGCACAACCTTTTATTCCACCTTTGAAATTTGAAAAATATTGAGCCAAGGGAAATTCAAATTCCCAAAGAGTTGGAATATCTATGTATCTACTCTAGAGAAGATTGTTGCAGAAAGTATTGTAGGAAAAGTACTAAAACAATAGACAAAGTGTTGTTTTATGACTACAACAACTATATGTGGGGAATTTTTGCATACCACAAGAGATGTTGTAGAGGTCTCTTTAACCAGCTGCAATGGCGTGCTTTCCAAGCTCTCACCACAAAATTTGGATACCGTAGGAGAAAGCATCCGGTCATCAGTTTTCATTGTCCTCGTGCATAAATCCCATGCTAACCTACAAGCTTGTTGCTCTTTCTACAATTCAAGGCATATCATACCCTTTAGCTATACATCAACTCCCCTATTTCCACTCTTTCCTTTAAAGATATTGCTTCAGTAAAATAAATTATTTTGCACAACTTATACTTTTTACATTATGTACATCCACAAAATCCTGATGATTAGCACAACTTATACTTTGGAAAGTTTAGAGGTTTCATTGTTGTTTGCAGTTTGAATATTCTTAACTTGTCCAACAAATAATATGGGGACAATATAGTGTTAAAATAAGAATCCTCTGTTGATCTGCTTTCAAAGCATATAAGATAGAGATTAAGATGATTTTATTAGGATACTGCCAAGTAACAAGTCAAAGAATTTGAATTCTGAATATTTATGGGCCTTACATTAATAGAAACGAATTCTAGGACAGAATTGATGGGAATGGTATCTTAGACCTGTGGCATCTTATAGTAGTGGGGGATTTAAACCTTACTCTTGAGGACCATGAATGTTGGGGAAATAAATCTAGAGTGGATCCCCTGGATGGATACTTTAAGGACCTCTTTTATCAGAAACTTCTCTTGGACATTGTTCCATAACCCCTCTACCTATCCTGGAGGAACGGGCAGTCGAGAGAGGATGGCATAGCTAGAAGGCTTGATCGGTTCCTAGTGCATTATTCCTTGAAAATGAGGCTAGTCAATTTGGAGGCCTTATCTTTTTTTTTTTTGAAACCTCTGATCACCATGCAATTATGATCGAATGGAAGGGTGTTGAGAAGTAGGGAGCAATTCCTTTTAAATTTAACCACCATTGGATCGACGAGCCAGATTTCAAGGAATTGGTTGTTCAGGCATGGTCTCAACCTCTTTGTCAAGCCTTCAATTCAAAAATTGATACCTTCAACTACAAACTGAAGAGACTTAAAGGCATTATCAATGCCTGAATCCAAAAGCATAAGGAGGAGAAAACACTAAAACTTAGGCTGATTGAGGTTGATATCACCGTTTATATGGACCTATCACTTTTTATTTATTTATTTATATTTATATTTATTATTTATATTATTTTTTTTTTTTTTTCTTTTTATTTTTTATTTTATTTTTTATTTTATTTTTTTATTTTATTTTTATTTTTTTTTTTTTTATTTTATTTTATTTTATTTTTATTTATTTTATTTATTTATTTATTTTTTATTATTATTTATTTATTTTTATTTTATTTTTTTTTATTTTTTTATTTTTTTTTTCTGAATCCCATTTGAATCTAGTTAAGGATCTCGTTTGAAGGAAGAATAAAATTCTTTTGGCCCAAGAGGAGGAGTGGCGTCTTAAGAGTAGGGCTGCTTAGGTCAAAGGAGGGGATAAAAATTCTAAATTCTTCCACAGGGTCGCTTCTAAATGAAGGGTTCCTAATACTATTCAAAATATTAGGAACTATGAGGGTAGATTGATACATTATCTCAAGGATATTATGGAAGAAGAACATAGGATTTTTAGCAGACAGTTCACCGAATAGGAGGAGGATAACTTTACAGATAAAGTAGATTTGGAAAACCTCTTTCCCATTTCCGTTAATGAGGATGACATCAAGCACATGGATTGTCTGGATTTTGAAAAGGAGCTCATCCATATGTTCAAAGAGATGGCCAAATACAAAGGTCAGGCCCTGATGGTTGGCCAGTTGAGCTCTACTTATCCTATTTTGACCTCATGGGAGCTAAACTGTTGCAGGTCGTTGAAGACTCTTGTGTATTTGGTCACATCTCAGGAGCCACCAACACAACTTTCCTTGCATTGGCTCCTAAGAAATCAAAATCTACTTGTTTCTCTGAATTTAAAACTATTTCCCTTTGTAACTTTGTTTATAAATTGATTTATGAAATTGTAGCTATCAAAGTTAAAATTCTTGCTCTTCATATATTCCTGGAGCAATTTGTCTTTCTTCCTGATAGGAGAATATAGGATGTAGTTTCAATTGCATTAAAAAGCATACATTTTATCAAATCAAACAAACAAAAAACTTGCCTCATAAAAATAGATCTACTGAGAGCATATGATCGAGTAGACTAGGATTTTCTTTGTTTGATCCTTCACAAGATTGACTTTCCACATCGTCAAGTTAGATGGATAATGGCATGTGTGACTTCGGCATCTATGGTAGTTCTAGTTAATGCGTACCCCTCTGATTTATTCAAAATTTCAAGGGTCTTGAGGCAAGGATGTGCTTTCTCCCCGTTCCTTTTTTTATTTTAGTCATGGATTCACTCATTTGAAGTTTGAGGATAGAAAAAGAAACTAGAGACATTACTGGTTGTAGGGTCTCTTCCATAGCCACCTCAACTCATTTTTTCTTTGTAGATGATGTCCTTTGTTTTGGAGTAGCCAAATTTTCATAATGGGAAATTATATATCATATTCTTTCTAAATTTGGTAAAGCCTCAGGTCTCATTATCAATAAGGAAAAATATCAGTTGATATTGGATGATATGGATGTATCAAATGGTTAGCAAATAGAAGATCTATTTGGGATTAAGTCGATCCCTTTGTCTTCAGGCTTCAAATACTTGGGATGCTTTCTCAAACCTAGTTGTTACGGATTGTTGGACTGGGAATCATTGATCACAAAAATCCAGAAAAATCTTTCTATTTGGGAACACCGATGGCTAACCCTTAGGGGCAGGGTGATATTGATAAAATCGGTGCTTCAAGGAATTTATGTGTATTGGATGCACTTATTTCTTCTCCCATTGACGGTCATTCACAATATCAACGATATCATCGCCAAGTTCTCGTGGGTGGGATCTGGCCCAGGGAAAAAATATCACCTCATAAAGCTTGGAATGCTTTCTTGCCCTCAAGATTCGAGTGGCTAGGGCTTAAGGGACACAAAGCAGTTTAATCTAGCCCTCCTCTGTTGTAATATGTGGAGGTCTTTTAATGTTCGAGGCTTATGGAGAGATATAATATTGGTGAAATATCTTCAGCAACAAAGTATAGAAGAGTGGGTTGTTGTGGGAGCTCCCTCTAAATGTAAAAAATTGATTATATGGGGAAGCTTAATGGCTGCTAAGATTTTGTCTTTGTGAAAATCTGAAATGCTAGGCAGGAAATGGGGCTAAGATACAAATTGGGTTGGATGCAATGAAGGGGATGAATGGGGATCATTCATTGTCGCCATAAATTATCTTGGCATTGCACCAATTGGGGTTTAGAATTCTTGTTGACTTAATGAAGCGAACTTCCCTAGACTGCCCCTTTCATACATGGCCACATTCTTGGGAGTTGGTATTGAATGCAGAACTGGATCTTGAATGGGAGTCTTATAGACTCAAGCTTATTGAGGTAGGGATAATAGTAAATGACAGGCCCGATTTTCTTTCATGGGGTGGCCGAGTTGCTGGAGGCAACATAGAAGTCAAAGAAATTTATGCATTCATTTCTCGTCCTCCATCCCCCAGTTCCTTTGATAAATGGATTGTGCCAAAGTGGAAATGTGATGCACCCTTGAAGATCAAATGTTTCTCTTGGTTGACCCTTTTTAACCGCATCTTGGCCTGTGATAATTTGATGAAAAGGGGCCTTTAGGGTCTGAGTAGATGTAATTTTTGTCATTTTAGCATCGAAGACATTGTTCACTTATTTATGGAGTGTCCATTTTCCAAGGTCATATGAGACAATGTGGAAAGATTACTGAAGCTTAGGGTTGGTTTGAATTGGTCTTCCATTATTGAGTGTCTTATGTTTTGGTCCTTGAATCTAAAACCATACACAGTTCTCCCCATGCATGTTCTTTAGAGGATATGGCGGTCTATAAATGCTACAGTATTCAAGGACATGCACCCTGACTACTATTTTGCGAGTGCTAAAATTTTTGGTTACTTTCTTGAGATAGGCCCCTGGGTTCCTAGCTCTCCTCGAAGGGTTGTTCGACTTTTGGATCTACGGACACTCTTCCCTACTGGATTTTTCAACGGGGCTTCTATTGGGGGACGATGTGGTTGTGGAGCTCTCATTGAGCTTTGTCCTAGTAGGATTTTTCAATTCTATTGTAATGGGGGTGATGGCACTAACTACATGGTCGAGATTGTGGGACTGTGGGGTTTACTTCAAAGTATTGTTTGGCTAGCCATTGAATCCATTAGGATTGTTGGAGATGCCAAAACTATCATTGATTGGTTGCAACTTGCAGGGGAGGAGCACTCTAGATGTTCCTTTGCTACATCACTGGATGACTAATATTGATGCCCTCCGTTCTTCTTTCTGTGATTTATCTTTCATCCATGTGTACAGAGTACAAAACATGGAGGTTGATGGCCTCTCCAAGTGGGGGCTGGATAGTATCTCTGGCTTTATGTTTTATGATCTATGAATTTATGGAACCACTCATTCTTCTAGGTCCTTTGAGCTATGAATGTTTTCTACAATTTGTTGTAGGGTCTCTTCCACAACCACCTCAACTCATCTTTTCTTCATAGATGATGTCCTTTGTTTTGGTGCGGCCAAATTTTCAAAATGGGAAATTATATATCATATTCTTTCTAAATTTGGTAGGGCCTCATGTCTCATTATCAATAAGGAAAAATCTAAGTTGATATCGGTTGAGATGGATGCATCGACTGGCCAGGAAATAGAATCTCTATTTGGGATTAAGTCGGTCCCTTTGTCTTCAGGCTTCAAATACTCGGGATGCTTTCTCAAACCTAGTTGTTACAAACTGCTAGACTGGGAATGACTGATCACAAAAATCCAGAAATTCTTTCTAATTGGGAACATCGATGGCTCATCCTCGGGGGCAAGGTGACCTTGATAAAATCGGTTCTTCAAGGAATTTATGTGTATTGGGTGCACTTATTTCTTCTCCCATCAGTCATCATTCAAAAAATCAATGCTATCATTGCCAAGTTCTTGTGGGCAAGATCTGGCCCAGGGAAAAAATATCACCTCATCAAGCTTGGAATGCTTTCTTGCCCTCAAGATTCGAGTGGCTAAGGATTTAGGGACACAAAGTAGTTTAATCTAGCCCTCCTCTATTGTAATTTGTGGAGGGATTTTAATGCTCAGGGCTTATGGAGAGATACAATATTAGGGAAATATATTTAGCAACAAAGTATGGAAGAGTGGGTTATTGCGGGAGCTCCCTCTAAATGTAAAAAAATTGTTATATGGGGAAACTATATAAGTTAAAAACCATCAGTCCAAGCCTCCCTTTCTTGCTTCAAACATAAGAGTATCACCATCATCCTCTACCCCCGTAGTAGCTAAGTTGTTCCCCTGAACCTCATTTCCCTCGTCTGGTCTGCTAGAAATAGTCTCTCCATTGTTTTCAAGACCAAAGCTTGTTTCAGCTTGAGCTTGCTGAGTTGTTGAAAAGGAAGCTCTGAATGGCCCCGCAAAAGAGACCTTGAAGTTCCTGCTTATCCCTTTACAACTACCATTGACATTAGCTACTTCGTGGGGAGGAAATATAACAGCACCACCACCACCAGAAGCTTCTCATTGATTTGGGGAAATACTACTAGTACTGACCATGGTATTGCCAAAGCTCATTTCAGGCCCAAAAGATTCATTATTACCATTATTTGATGTTCCAAAAATACCCCATGAATAAAACCTATCAATATTTCCACCTTGCCCATCCGATATGTTGCCAGAATTCTGAACCAAACTAGAGCTTTGCCCATGGAAGCGAGCCTACTCATACTCCACATCATTTGTGGGCATCTCATATCGAAAAACTGGATAAGAATTATGTTGTTCAAGCCACAGAAGAATGCAAACTAAATGGTACATGTGTTTACAGGGCATCTATCTTACTTTGGTGCCCACTTCAAATTCATCATTGCATACTACACACTGTGTAGAATTTATAACAAGAAGGTCTTGGATAATTTTAATGGTGGGCATTGTTCCTATGGAAGCTTTGGAGGTAGGAGGTGTACCATACCTATTGGGGTCATTTTCTGCCAGTTGTTGAAGAAGTTGATCCAAACCAAGCCTAAGGAAATAATCCCCAAAGTTAATAGGTAATCTAGTTGGTCGCGCCCCTATGTTGTCATCAACAAATAATTCCACATTCCCCCCACCCAGACTCATCAAATTCTACATCATTTGACCATGAGTAAACATCATAGGATTGAACCCATCAGGATCCATCCAAATTCATACCCTTCCTCCTCTCCCACTCCACTCCTCATTATTGGCATTACTATTGTTGTTTTTGTCATCATTGTTCTCATGTTGGAAGAATGAAGCAAGGGATTCCATCATTTGGGTTATGCCATCATCAGTTGTAAGAGTTGTAGAATGACCCCCAGCAAGACCTGGTCCAGCTTGCCATGGCTGGAATCGCAATCCCCCTTGCTCTTGCCCCTTCCCTCCCCCGGGTGTATATGGGTGGTACCCAACATTTGGTGTTGATCTCTCTGTTTCCTCAACAAAGCCTCCATTGCAATGGGGGAAAATTAGGCCCTCCCCCCATGCACCAATTCTGATACTCCTTTGGCACAGATGACAACAGTAACTCTGCCCTTCTCTTCTGGATGACATCCTTATTTGTATCCCACCTAATTCCTCCCTTCCTCCTCCCCCTATTGCTGCTCAGAGCATGCAAACCAATAGCATCTGCCTATTGGTGACAGGCATCATCATGACTCTAGAAAAATGATACGCATCGAAATTATTTATTTAATCCAATGCAAATGGTCCCAATGCACCTTGATACCTCAAATCTCAAGTCTGATTGTATCTGTTACCGTGTGATCTACTTCTTGAGAAGCAAAACCATTGCTCGGCTTCCCCCCTAAACGCATGACTACTCGGCTTTAATAAGTTAGAATAATAACAATAATAATAATAATAATTTTCTTTATTCTTTTTACAAGTACATTACATGATGACTCAAATACATAAAATCAAGATCAAACCTAGTTACAATTTCCAACATCATGGTGTCTACCCACATACTGTAGTTTTCATCCCATGAAAGTTTTTCTGTCAAAGAATTTGACACACCATGGATAAGGGATGATGCCATTTGCACACAAATTTCACAAGTTCAATCTTGTCAGTTGAACTCATCACCAATTTAACTTTGCTTTGTTACCAAAGGTTATTTTTATATAGAGACATAACTGATAAAATCAATCAAAAGAATACATAACGCACTGATGTTGGTGTTATATTCCCTACAAGCACTCCGCTTAACTTAACTTGGATTCTATTGATAAAACTATTTCCTGAGCATGCCCAACTTTCTTGGTCTCATCCTTAGCTCCCTGAAACAAATCTACTTTGGTCTCTAATCTCACAGATTCCAAAATCTTATTTCTCTAATACAATTTTTGGAGATAAAGTTAGCATATCAAGAAACAATTTGATGTCATATTGTGCAAAAATAACCTATAAAGGAACTAGAATAAGAAATATGAGTGGAATATCACGTTAGTTATTTGTGCCAAGTGATTCTTTGTTGATTAATTTTATCGACAACAACAAAAAAAAATTAGAAAAGACATCTCATATTTCAATAAGAATCATCATTTCTAGATACACACGATCTTTGAATGAGATTTGGCATTTTGGTCCTTGGGTGCAAACCACTAGGGGAGACTCCAATTACAACCCTCTAGAGGAGACTGACATAACCTTACATCATTTCTCTAATTTACAGAACTTAAGAGTTTCCTCACTTTCAAGATCAAGTAATCTCTCATCAACTCTTTGCTGAAGGCATAATTCTCCTTGGACAAAATCTAGAAACAAAGGCTAAATGTTGTCCTTATAAAAGAAGGATGGAGTTGACTGATAAAAAATGCCACTATCTATGCCTGGAATCATCTCCACTGCTAGGAGAGAACCTTGCAAATCTAGGAGATCCATTTAAAGAAGGCTCTAGAAGATTTTAGATCTCTAGGAATGCCTATCCAAAACAAAATAAAAGTAACTAGGAAGTGATAGCATAGAAAAAAAGAGTCAAGGACTCAACCCTTACAAAAGAGATGGCTATACTAGGGAAGGATGCTCCATCTCTTGAATGAATCTTTCAATGAATTCCTTAACTTTTGTTGGAGAATCCTTGTACCTCTAAACGTGTTCTTCAAGAGATAAGAAAGGTTATCAAAGAAGATGCCCCTTTTAAACTGGTGTAGAATTTAATAGGAGGAAATAGTAATCCATCATTTAATAATAACTAAGAATGTTTGGGAGTATAATGGACCATTCAGTATCTAATTGTACATGAGGGTAAAGGCTTGTGTTCTACTAGAGTTGAGGTTAGGAAGAAGGTACTTGAAAGTTTGTCTTCCCCAAACACCACAAGCTGTGTTGAAGTGTAGTTCCATATAAGATCTTTCATAAACACATTATAATTCTAAGTGAGTCCCTGTAAACTAAATTTTGTAGAAGAATGCTTACCTGAACATATATTTATGCTAAAGGCTTGGAGTTCAACATAGTTCAATGGTTCATATGATGAGGTTCCATCTTGCTACATTCACATAAAATATTTATTTTCGTTTTTTCTAATTGATATTGACAGATAGTCTTAAGAAAGTAATTCATATTCCATAAAATAATTATAGAGATTATTGAACCAGATTGCGAGAAGTCATAGTTCATTTAATTGATCAAAAGAACAACATCTTAAGGAGGCCTTGAAAAATTTCATGCTTAGAATTGGTGGGTGGGATCATTTAAGTAGCAGAGGTGCTTATATTCAATTTCTGATATTGGAAAGTTAAAAAAAAAACTAGATTCTGAATTAAAATCAAAGAATTATTACCATTTTGTTGCTATCTTTTGCTATTGTCATTTCTCATGACTGAATTATATTTCCACATTCAAAGCAATATGTTGTTTTGATTGTAATTCCCTGTGCTTCAAAAGTTTTGCAAAGAAAGATGCATTGATCTATGACATGTAAAATTTTCCTAAACATTACCTTAAAATCCCTTAATAGTAGGGAATTAGCATCATTCATCGAAAAATAACTTGATCTGTTGATCATCATTGCAACCTATTCACTGTAGTAGTAGTATTTCGCAATAATGAAAACTAAGGTGACCAACAAATTTGCCCAAGCTGTAAATATTTTTTAGTGTGGGAATAGGGAAATATTTGAACTAGTCTTTATTTCATGTTTTAAATGGAATTATTGAATGACTTGAAAATCATACCTTTAATAAAGTTGAACTATAGCTAGCCGCAGTTGCCTGATATAAGTTACAAACCACCAGTCCAAGTCTTACTCTCTTTCTTTAGATATGCTTCAACTATAAGAGTATCACCGTCATCATCTACCCTCGCAGTAGCTAAGTTGTTCCCCTGAACATCATTTCCCTCATCTGGTCTGCTAGAAATAGTGGAATTACTCTCTTTCTTTAGATATTCTTCAGCTATAAGAGTATCACTGTCATCATCTACCCTCACAGTAGCTAATTTGTTCCCCTGAACATCATTTCCCTCGTCTTGTCTGCTAGAAATAGTTCTCCACTGTTTACAGTACCAGAGCTTGTTTCATCTTGAGCTTGCTAAGTTGTTGAAAGGAAGCCCTGAATGGCCCTACAAGAGCCCTGAATGGCCCTACAAGAGAGACCTCAAAGTTCTTGTCCCTCTACCATACTGACATTACCTGCTCTGTGGACAGGAAATATAACAACATAACCACCACCACCAGAAACTTCTCATTGATTTGGGGCAATACTACTAGTACCGCCCATGATATTTCTAGAGCTCATTTCAGGCCCGAAAAATTCATTATTAATGTTATATGATGTTCCCAAAATACCCCATGAAGAAAACCCATCAAGATCACCACCTTGCCCATCTGGTGTGCCATTAGAATTCCGAACCCAGTGAGAGCTTTTCCCATAGGAGTGAGCTTGCTCATACTTGACGACATTTGTGGGCATCACATATCGACAAACTGGACAAGAATTATGTTTGTTCAAGCCACAGAAGAATGCAAACAGAATGGTACACAGGGCATTTGTCTTACTTCAATGCCCACTTCAAATTCACCCAAGCATATTGCACACTGTGTAGAATCGGTAAAAAGGAATCTCTTTGGTAATTCTAATGGTGGGCATAGGACCTATGGAAGCTTTGGAGGGAATTATAATATCATTGTACTTTTTTAATAATTTAAATAACATTTAGCTTTTTATATATTATATTATTATCAATGGTGGGCATAGGACCTATGGAAGCTTTGGAGGTGGGAGGGAATTATAATATAATTATAATTTTTTAAGAATTCAAATAATTTTTAACCTTTAATATATTATGTAATGATAATATATTTTAAATGGGATTGAATATGATAATATAATAGATGAAATTGGATTAGAGTTTGTAGAAATGAACACTCATTATGTAAAATACGTACAAATTTTATTTTCAAATATTAATGGTGTTTTTTTAATGAGGTAAATTAATAGGTGATTTAGATATTCAAGTATTTAAAAAGAGATGCATATTTTTTAAAAACTTTTTGTAAAATATTTTAAATAAGAATGTTTTTTAGTATTTTAAATAAAAAAAAATTATGTTATTTTTTTATTATATTTATTTTTGATATTTTCAAGTTTGTTAGAATTTTTTTAAAGAGTTGTATAATGTTTGTGGATGATTGTTGTTTTTCATACGCTTAAATATTTTTTTTATCTTATTTCATTATTCTTACCATGTTAAATCCATAATTTGTTGGGGTAATTTGGACAAGGTCTATGGTCAAACTAGCAACTACTACTATAACAACAAGAGTATATCCAACAACCAATAAACTAGATATACCAAGAATTTGTGCGACAGACATGAGCAAGTCTCCCAACAGTGCTCAACAATAGAATTCAGTTGATAAAAATGGAAATTGTGAGAATCAGACAGATTTCATGGGTATATTAGGACAAATGTCAAATGGAGATGAAAAGGGTATTAGATAATGCTTAGCCTAACCAATTTGAAAAAGGGACACATTTGGTGTAATTAAAGCTTTTCGTATACAATGGATTAAAGTAGGGAGGGGAGATTATGGTATTGAACCAATTATTTTTAATTAAAATTTGCAAGTCACGTAAATAGAAGTAAATTATCTAAAATAAATAGTGGTAGTTTATGTCCATAGGGCATATAATAGATGATGACAGGGTGTATTGTTAAGGCATTTTGTGGTGTTAAGGTCATTGATTTGAAACTCCATAGGTAAGAGTCTGGTCATGTTAAGGGAAAGTGTGTCCCAGGCTAGGTGATCATGTCGTGTTGCAAAAGGAGGTGTTGGCCCACTCCCATTTTCGATAATTTGTTAACCTTTGAATTTAATTCCCTATGAATGTGATCAAATGATATAAACCTAAAGATTCTAATAAGATCCATAATTCTAAACATCCTCTGATCCAATAAGGAAGTGTATAAGGAAGTATAACCTTTCATCCACTCTATAAAAGCCGTTGAATCCCCTATCACTTGTAAGTATAGATTGTTGAAGTGCCACAATTAAACTGACTAACATAAATGACTAATTCATATTATTGTAGTTCTTGTTAGGTAGTCATATTTTTGTTCCTAGACTAAATTAGTCATTCATGATAGTCATTTTCAGTAGTGTTACTTATTAGCTAGTCGTATATTTTAACTTGAGACTAAATTAGTCATTTATGTTAGTCGTTTTTAGTTGGGTCTCTTAATATTTCTAATTTTTGGTAGTATTTCACTTGAAAAAATTGTGGTGACTAACTTTTTTAGTCACTTAGTCACTAATTTCACTGTTTTCTACTAGTGAGTAAAATTATTAGTTTTATTATTGTTGCACTCCCTGTGAATAATACACTTTGAGTAGGCCTAATGGTTAAGACAATGAAAATATTAGTTTTATTATTGTTGCACTCGTGAATAATATAGCTTGAGTAGGCCTAATGATTAAGAGCAAGTGTTTCCTCTCAAAGGTTGGGGTCTCATACACCAATTTGGTGTCTAGCTTGGTGGTGATCTTAAAATTGGATAATAATAATGATATATTATTAAAAAATAATTACTATAAAAAAATTAAAATCGAACAATTAAATTATTTCCTATTATTTTATTACAACAAAATGTGATCTTTTTCATATATAAATTTTAATTTTATTTTTCTTAATAAAAATAAGTTAATTATAATAAAAATAATATATATTTAATATATATATATATTTCTTTATAGATCTAATACACACTTTTAAAATTATACATATTTTCATTACTTCTCATATATATATAATTAAATATATTTAAAATTTAAATCTATCTTAATTCCCGATCTATCAAGCGTCCAGAGGGATCAAATCTCCTGAAGTGCAAACATTTTTGGAGTGAAAAGAGATTTGATTCCTTTGGGCGCTTGGTAGATCTGGAGTTAAGATGGAACTTGGTTGATATAATATATATGGACTTGTCTTTAGTGCGATTTTTTGGAGTTTTTGGTACTCAAATCTCGCGGAAAAAATTGTGGTGAAATCATCTAGTAGAAAAAATTGTTGTGAAATATTGATTTGTGTTATTTAAACTAGTTTTTTTTACTGTATATATGGATTAAACACCCTGAAAAACCCCTAGTGCACTTCTATTATGCAGGGGTTACCCATCAAAATTGTGATTTTAATGAATTCTGCCAGATTTTAGAGAAATTTGACTAGAAAAATCCATCGGAAAATGTAACAACCCTAGTTGCATAAAAGATTACTGAGATCATTAAGTGAATGTTTTATTAAAAGACATTTAAATATTATTATATTATGATGAATAATATAGATGCTAACTACCTAGATTATAGGTAGTAATAATTTAACAAAATAATACTGTTTTTGTTTATCTAAAAGAACAGTTTCCAAGAAATAGTTACCCTCTGCCTGAGAAGGGTAATATAGAGAGGGAAGAAGAGTAGAAAATGGTCTGAGAGCTCAGTGGAATAATTCAGTGGGAAATTGGCTCAATAGAGTCGACCAGTGAGTACATAGATAGTGGCTGGACCGAAGTCCTGAGGCCAAAGTACTAACTGTGACTGGACTAAATCCATCATAAAGAATAGAAGGTGCTTGGGGGAGAGTCTAGACGTGATTGCCAGAATCGCGGTTGGGAGGAGAGACCTTTCGAATACAAATACATTACAGGTTTTTCAAATAATCTGAACCATCAAACTTTTAAAGGAATATATTGCTGAACTATATCAATGGTTTGTAGAAGATATATAAAATGTAATTGTCCAGTAGATATGCATATTTATCTTACAGGTTAACAGAAATTACACCGTAGCTCTTAACAAATGAAGTACAGGTGGTAATACATAATGTCGATGTAAATTTTGTTCGAATAACCAGAAGATGATTCACTAACTCATATTGACAAGACAGTTACACCTATATTCACAGTATCCATCTATCGTACGAATGAAATTAAGAAAAACAACATACTAGTATAGAACCCTACTTGAACATAGTTATTTACTTTTAATCTATTATTGTTGTATTACAGTCTATCCATAGAAATATGTGTAAGTTGTAACTATTAACGATCATAGAAGAAATAGGCATTAATCATCTTAGCATGATGACATTAATTAAGGACATCATAGGTAATTCACATACATACAAATAAATATATTAGAACCTGTGATTCCCGTAGGAATTCTACTGTAGAAATTAACACAGTAACTCAAATAAGAAAAATTGCGGTAATTCCTTCTTAACACCGTAAGACCAAAAAGAAGATAAGTGTTTATAATTGTTTCAACACAATAGACCAGACAGTAATGAAGCTAACAGGACATCCGAATTACAGCCTTATCGACTTCCTTTCAAACATAAGAAAAACAATAATTATAGTCTTTATACAGCATGTCTAGAGACACACTCGAAGGCCTTTAAACGTTGCAAAATGACATATAAAAAACCAAAGAAAAGATGATAGTCGTGGCTGGACAAAAAAACTAGAACATTTCAGTTCAAGACTACAAGTGTCTAACTAAAAGCTACCCTGTTGCGTCATTAGAGAAACCCTCTTTCTCTGAAACCCTCATCTTAAACCCTCGAATAAATTTAATTATGATCGGAGCCCAAGGATTAGTTCCAACCTGAAAAGCCACGGAAATGCCATCAGTTCTACGCACTCAAGGGTTACAATCCCGAACAGAAAGCCCTCTGACAGATGGGTTACCTAACTTCATCGTTTACAAGTTAGTCATTAATTGCCGAATTAATAAATTAACTATTCTATACATAATATCATTCCATAAATCGAAATGGGTCTTACGTAATTTAAGAGCACTGCCTCGATGATTCGGTAACCTACACAGACATGAGAAAACCCTTAGTATCACAACCTTTAAGTGAAATAACAAGCTGGAATGATAAACCCTCCTGCATTGTGAATGTGCTCAACCTTTCAACAGGAGAAATTGCCTTGTTATGTGAACATACATGTTGCAGATGGTCCTGTGAGCGTGCTATTTTCTTTCATGCTTGGAACTATAAAGGCCTCCCCTGAACATGGTGAGAAAGCTTTAGCACAATTGTAAAATTGATTCCTAAGCTCCTAACCGACTTCCAACACCAGAAATTAAAGCTTGGGTTTGCAGAATTGCGGGTTATACCTCCTAGGATGGTGGTATCAACCTCCTTAGCCATCACCTCATGGAAAGCACAAAAGCCAGAACCCTCGCAGAGTAGCACAACACCGAAAAATGATAACAATGGAAGCTCAGGGTTTCAATACACAAAGTTAATTAGGTTAAACCCTAGTTTAGCTCCACTATCCAATGACCAGCGAAAGATCAATGACGGACAACCCAGACAAATGGTAAGGTTAGACGGAGTTGACATTTCCCATTGTATATTGTTGCTGTGTGGAGCTGCGGATGAGGGCCTATGTGACAGTGAAGACCATAGACTTGTTTGTATAAGTAACGAAGAGGATCCTCGATGGGATCTTTCCACCTGTTCAATGAATCGATCATTTAAACACATTTAAGGAATGTACCAAGTATTGGGTTCTTGTATAATGTCATGGATATGGAACCTTAACATCAGTGAAAATTTGTATATATGGTTTAATGGTGTATGAGCTAATAGTTATATGCCACCATAAACTTAATATCAATACAAATATATATATATATATATTATATATATATATATATATATATATATATATGGTTTTATTTATGGGTATGAGTTAATAGATATATGCCACCATAAAAAGATTTATTTATATGATTTTCTTCAATATTATAAATAAATTATTGTTTAGATGTTGCAAATGGTATCAAAGCTCGGGTTCATACACTGAGACTCTTTGGAAAATAGTTATGTATTGGAACCATGTAATGGTGTTTTTTCTTGTAAACTAAATGACTTACATGTGAATACAGATAAAGCATAAAATATCACCGTTGTAATAGAAAAGAAAGAATCATCATTCAAAGGGACTCTGGACCATCAAAATCACCCAGAACAACTTATGTGAATGCCAATCCAGATATTTGGATACAGTTGGGCAAGGAATCCGGGCAAGCTAACGCTAGGTTACTTGAAACTGTGCAACTTTTGCGGGGGGAAATGACCAGTTTGAGGACAGACAATGATCGAATGTGCTTAGAATAGGAAATAATTCTAAGGATTTTGTCCAATATACAAAATCAACGTCATCCAAACCCTAGTGCAGAAGATCAGGAAAAGACTCCAACCGCTCAACATGGAGAAGAAAACGCTAAGTCAGTTGAAAAAAATAGAGAGGATGAAGAGGGATGTTCGGATAATGTCTCTGACCAATGTAAAATTAAGAAACAAAAATCCGAATAGAAGACAGAATTACATGGAGAATTTAAGAAAATTAAGCCCTCACTCTTTGAGGGAGGATTTGAAGAAGCTGCAGAGGCCTGGTTAATCGATATGGGCAAGTACTTTCAGATTTATGAGTACACTGACAAACTGAAGGCACGATTGGCAGTTTATCAATTAAGAGGAAAAGTGACACTCTAGTGGGAGGAAATCAAGACAATAAGGAAGATTAACAAGGAACAAGTTATGTGGAATGAATTAAAAGACATTTTAAGGACAAATATCTAACTAAGCGCTATTATGATGAAAAAGTGAAAGAGTTCCATGAGTTAAGATTAGGAACCTTAACCATGGATGAATATGTGACTAGATTTACGTCCTTACTATGCTACATGCCTTACATGCAAGAGGAAAAAGCCAAAATTTAGCGTTTCATCAGCAGTTAACCAAACTTCATGAAGGAAAAGCTAGAATTTGACTACCCCAAGATAATGGACGATGCTATGTGGAAGGCTTGCATTTGCTATCAGCAAATGAAACACAAAAATGAAGGGCCAAAAGGGGGAATAAAAACGAAAGGTAGAATTATGATTCCTAATAGACACCCAAAATTTGCTAACCATAGGAATGCGCAAAAAAAGACATTGAACAAGTTTCCAACCATAAGTCAACCCAGAACTGCATACTCTGAAAATATACCAGCAGAGGGAGTCACCAAATCTATCAACGATCAACGATCAAAGTCGTCGCTACAATGTTGGGGATGCGGAGAGCCCCATTATTACAAAAATTGTCCACAACGAGCTAGAACAGAACAATGATCAAATGTACAAGAAACATCTACAGTCGGGGAAGTGGTGAGGAACATACCATGAATTAATGCTGCTTTGGATGATCATCAGGATGAATTTCAACCCACAATGATCGAATGTGAAGGTATTATTTCTAAGCAACCTGTCTCTATTTTATTTGATCTAGGTGCTAGATTAAGCTATGTCAGTTCTAAAGTGGTTGAAAAGTGTCAATTAGTGAGCATAATTTTTTCGAAACCTTGGCTAGTCCAACTATCCATTGGTACAAAGAGAAGGGTTAGTGCCAAGACTAAACGATGTCCCATAACCATTTCTGGAGAGCCTATACATGTTGATCCTAACATACTCCCTTTGGGATCTTATGATAGATTAATTGGAATGGAATAGTTGGAAAAATGTTGGTCTCTAGTGGACTGTAAACAAAAAAATGTAAGTTTTATTTCAGAATGAGGTCAAAGAAAAGAACTATAGGGGATAAAAACCAGTACCAAGCTATGTCCTATGACTGCCATTCAGTTAGGAAAGTGCATTAGAAAAGGGTGTCAAATATATGTGGTGCAGGTGGGATTTTAAAACTCTGAAAATAAGATGACCTCGCTGGAAAGTATTCGTGTAATTCAGGATTTCGTGGATGTTTTTCCAAAAAATATTTCGAGTTTACCACCAAGGAGAGATATTAGCTTCACCATAGAGTTAATTCTGGGTGCAACACCCGTATCTAGAGCTCCATATCACATGATCATTCCTAAACTAATAGAACTCAAAATGCAGTTACAGGAGCTTCTAGATAAAAAATACATTCGTCCCAGTGTATCCCCTTGGGGAGCTCCCATATTATTTGTACGAAAAAAGGATGGAACCCTCAGATTTTGCATCAATTATTGACAGCCAAACAAACTAACCATTAAGAATAAATATCCTCTACCACGTATCTACAATCTATTTGATCAAGTGCAAGGGCTAAAGTGTTCTCAAAAATCGACCTAAAATCTGGATACCATCAGATAAGAATAAAATATGAAGACATTTACAAGACAACCTTCCATATTCGTTATGGTCACTACAAGTTCATGGTTTTTCCATTCAGCCTCAAAAACGCCCCAGCCACCTTTATGAGTCTAATGCATGGTATTTTCCAACCTTACCTAGATAAATTTGTGTTGATTTTTATAGATGATATTCTGATATACTCTAAGGATTCGAAGGAACATAAGGAAGACCTAAGAATAGTATTGCAGACATTAAGGGAAAATCAATTGTATGCCAAATTTAGCAAGTGTGACTTCTTCAAAGATCGAATTCAGTATTTGGGTCACGTTATATCAATAGAAGGCATTGCGGTAGATCCGGAAAATATGAAAACAATCATGAAATGGACAACCCCAAAGAATGTCGTTGATATGAGATCATTCTTGGGATTAGCAAGATACTACTGTATATTCATTGAGGGGTTTTCAAAGATCGCTTTTCCAATGACCTCCTTACAGAAAAATGGTTGTGTTTTTCACTGGATGGATAAATGTCAATAAAGAATTGAAAAATTAAAGCATTTGCTCGCCACTGCACCGGTACTAAAAGTAGTAGATCCAGGCAAGTCTTTCATGGTTTGCACAGATGCAAGCAAAGAGGGTGTTGGTGGTGTGCTAACATAGGAAGGAAAGGTGATTTCTTATGAATCTCGAAAGCTAAAGGAGTATGAGCAATGATATTTGGCTTATGACTTTGAATTAACAGCAGTAGTGCACGCACTTAAAATGTGGCGACACTACCTACTAGGGAAGACATTTTTGCTGATGACAGATCATAATAATCTAACCAATTTCTTCAATCAGCCAAACTTAAATGCTTGATAGGCTAGATGGACAACTTTCTTAAGTGAATTTGACTTTGACATGAAGCATTTAAACGGGAAGGAAAACCATGTGGCTGACGCACTGAGAAGAAAACTACATTGTATTTATGAAGTCCAGATGAGCTAAGTAAGCTTAAATATTCCTGACATCATAAGGGAAGCAACCAACAGAGATCCGAGTATACATTCCTTTGGTAACAGAAAAAACAAGCCTTGTTAAAAAAGGGGAAAACAGAATTTGGTATCAATCCCAATAACCTCCTTATTTTTAAAGACAAAATTTATATTCCAAACCAAAACTCGATTAAATTATTGATATTAGACGAGTTTCATAAGAAACCTTGTGTGGAGCACCCCGAGTATCAAAAAACATTATCAGCCATAAAAAAAGGGTACTTTTGGCCCGGATTGAGAAGGGACATTGCTGAATATTTGTCCAAATGTTTGGAGTGCCAACTTGTGAAAGAAAAACACCAACATCTCACCGGATTGTTACAACCTTTGTCGATTTGAGAATGGAAATGGGAGACGATATCCTTAGATTTCATCACCAGTTTACCCCATACAAGAATCATGATTCAATTATAGTGGTGGTAGACAAATTGAGTAAAACAACTCACTTCATACCTGTGAAGTCCACATTCAAAATTGTGGAAATCGCAGAAATATTTATGAAGGAGATATTTCGCTTACACGGGATACCCAAGGTGGTGATTTCAGATAGGGATGTGATATTTACATCCACCCTCTAGAAGACTCTCTTTGTAGGATTGGGTACTCAAATCAGTACTGCCTACCATCCTCAAACAGATGGGCAGACTGAACGGGTAAATCAGGTGTTAGAAGACATGTTACATATGTTCATGATGCAGCAACCACACAAGTGGGATGACTACCTCCACCTAGTGTAATTTGCATATAACAATGGACATCACAAATCATTAGGCATGAGCCCTTTCGAGTTATTGTACGAGAGAAAATGCAGAGTACCCATAGATTGGAATATCCCAATGAATAAGCTAGCACTAGGTCCTAACATGCTAGTAGAAATGGAGGAGGCTATTAAAAAATTCCGACAAAATTTGAGGGCAGACCAGGATAGGCAGAAGGTGTATGCAGATAAGAAGAGGACTTACAGAGAATTTCAACCTAGAGATCACATTTACCTGAGGGTGAAGCCCAGGAAAAGTTCCTTGCAGTGGCAGGGTTGTGCTAAACTAGCACCACGATATTGTGGGTCTTTCCAAGTCTTTGAAAGAATTGAACCTGTGGCCTATAAGCTTGCGCTACCAAGCCACATTCCTGTCCACAATGTATTTCACATATCTTTACTAAAGAAATATGTGTATAACCCCCAGCACATTATTGGTTGGGAAAATATTTAGGTAAAAAGGTTAATGGGTATAAGGATGGATATACCTTTTTGTTGTATGTTTTTTTTAATAATTGAAATTTTTCTTTGGTGCAAGTCGAACCTGAAATAGAGTTCCTGGAAAAACCTCTTCGTATTCTCAATCATCGGAAAACCAACTTGCGGAAGTGAGCCATCATCTCGGTTAAAGTGCAATGGAAGCACTTTGGCTTAGAAGAGGCGACATGGAAGAGGAAGAATTCACGCAAAAGGCTTATCCAACACTGTTTTCCAAACAGGTAGAGAACACCGAGGACGGTGTTCCTCTTATGGGGGGAGATGTAACACCCCTACTTGCATAGAATATTGCTGAGATCATTAAGTGAATGTTTTATTAAAAGACATTTAAATACTATTATATTTTGATGAATAATATAGATGATAACTACCTAGATTATAGGTAGTAATAGTTTAACAAAAACACATTTTTTTTTGTTTATTTAAAATAATAAGTGCCAAGAAATAGTTACCCTCTACCTGAGAAGGGTAATATAGAGAGGGAAGAAGAGTAGAAATTGGTTCGAGAGCTAGGTGGAATAAACGAGTCAGAAATTGGCTAAATGGAGACCAGTGAGTATAAAGATAGTGGCTCGAGCGAAGTCCTAAGGCCAAAGTACTGACTGTGACTAGACTAAATCCAGAATAAAGAATAGAAGGTGCTTGGGGGAGAGTCTGGACGTGATTACCAGACTTGCAGTTGGGAGGAGAGACCTTTCGAATACAAATACATTACAGGTTTTTCAAATAATCTGAAGCATTAAAGTTTTAAAGGAATTTATCGCTGAACTATATCAATGGTTTGTAGAAGATATATAAAATGTAATTTTCCAGTAGATATGCATATTTATCTTACAGGTTAACAAACATTACACCATAGCTCTTAACAAATAAAGTATAGGTGGTAATACATAATGTGGATGTAAATGTTGTCCGAATAGCTAAAAGATGATTCACTAACATACATTGACAAGACAACTACACATATATTCACAGTATGCATCTATCGCACGAATGAAATTAAGAAAAACAGCGTAATGGTATAGAACCCTACTTGAACACAGTTATTTACTTTCAACCTATTGTTGTTGTATTACAGTCTATCCCTAGAAATATGTGTAATTTGTAACTATTAATGATCATAGAAGAAATAGCCATTAATCATCTTAGCATGATGACATTAATAAAGGAAATCATAGGTAATTCACATACATATAAATAAATATATCGAAACTTGTGATTCCTGTAGGAATTCTACTATAGAAACTAACACAGTAACACAAATAAGAAAAATCGCGGTAATTCCTTCTTAACACCGTAAGACTAAAAAGAAGACAAGTGTTTATAAATGTTTCAACATAATAGACCAAACAATAATGACACCAATAGGACAGCTAAATTACAACCTTATCGGCTTCCTTTCAAACCTAAGAAAAATAGTAATTACAATCTTTATACAACATGTCCGGAGACAGGCTCGAAGACCTTTAAACATTGCAAAATGACATATCAAAAAGCAAAGAAAAGACGACAATCGTGGCTGGACAAACAAACTGGAACATTTCAGTTCAAGACTACAAGTGTCTAACTAAAAGCTACCCTATTGCATCATCAGAGAAACCCTCTTTCTCTGAAACCCTCATCTCAAACCCTTGAATAAATTTAATTGTGATCAGAGCCAAAGGATTAGTTCCAACCTGAAAAGCCACGGAAATGCCATCAGTTCTATGCACTCAAGGGTTGGAGTCCCGAACCGAAAGCCCTCTGATAGATGGGTTACTTGTGTTCATTGTTTACAAGTTAGTCATTAACTGTCGAATCAGTAAATTAACTATTCTATACATAGTCTCATTTCATAAATCGAAATAGGTCTTACCTGATTTAAGAGCACTGATTTAGCGGGTCGTCAGCCTGCATGGACATGAGAAAACCCTTAGTATCACAACCTTTAAATTAAATAACAAGCTAGAATGATAAACCCTCCTTCATTGTGAATATGCTCAACCTTTTAACAGGAGAAATTGCCTTGTTATGTGAACATACATGTTGCAGATGGTCCTGTGAGTGTGCTATTTTCCTCTGTGCCTGGAACTATAAAGGCCTCCCCTGAACATGGCGAGAAAGCTTTAGCAAAGTTGTGAAATCGATGCCTAAGCTCCTAATCGACTTCCAACACTAGAAATTAAAGCTTGGTTTTGCAGAACTGCGGGTTATACCTGCTAGGATGGTGGTATCGACCTCCTCGGCCATCACCTCATGGAAAGCACAAAAACTAAAACCCTCACAGAGCAGTGCAACACCGAAAAATGACAACAATGGAAGCTAAGGGTTTCAGCACCCATAGTTAGTTAGGTTAAACCTTAGCTTAGCTCCACTGCCCGATGGCCAACGAAAGATCAATGATGGACAACCCAAACAAATGGTAAGGTCAGACAAAGTTGACATTTCCTAGCATAGATTATTGTCGTCTAGATCTAAAGACGAGGGCCCATGTGACAGTGAAAATCATAGACTCATGTGTATAAGTAACCAGGAGGATCCTCGATGGGATCTTTCCACCTGTTCAATGAATTGATCATTTAAACGCATTTAAGGAATGTACCAAGTATTGGGATCTTGTACAATGTCGTGGATATGGAACCTTAACATCAGTGCAAATTTTTATATATGGTCTAATCGTGTATGAGCTAATAGTTATATGCCACTAGAAACTTTATATATAATATTAATATTTATATATATATATATATATTATATGGTTTTATGTATTGTTAATAAAATATGTCACCTTTAACTTTTTTTTTATGTATATTTCTCAGATTATAAGGAAATTATTGTTTTAGTGTTTCAGAAAGCTTCCAAATACACTCAATACAACTCGTAATAGTGTATATGTAGTGACATTGAAATTTTCATTTTCTCACATTAAATTGTCTAAACATGTCCCTCTTATTTTTATTTTATTTTAATTTTTCTTTAATTATTCATACAAATCTATATACTATTAAAAGAGTTCATATCCCTTACATTTAAATTAAAAAAACTATTAACGGAATGAAATATAGAAAAGTGATATAAGATTTTTTTTTTAATTTAATTATTTTTTTTATCTATGTTTAAAATAGATATTAAATTATACTATTTTAATATGAATTTGTTTCGCATGTGTTTTTTATTTTATTATATATTTTTGTTTTAAATATCACATGTAAGTTTGAATTATAATAAATACACATCATATGATATCCATAGTATTATTTCTTCTCATCTCCATATTAAGTAGTGAAAATTATATTTGTGAATTGTAAAAAATAAATTAATTTTTTTATTCGTGAAAAAAATTACATTACTTATACTAAAAAATAAAGCTCAAATTAAAATATTTTAATTATGGCAGAGATTATGTTAATTGTTATTACTATTTTCAATTTATTAATTCACAATATTATTTTACTAATTTTGTTGTAATATTAAATTACAACCTCTCATCTCTCATAGACTGTGAACACAATCAAATTTAGGTACATTTATCTTTCCTCTAACTAATTTAATAAATTTAAATTATTTTATGAAAATATAATAATACAATTATTTCCATATAGACATCTATCATTTCCATGCCTAATTTATTGTGTAAAATATTTTATGAAAATATAATGATACAATTACAGCGAAAAGCGGGAACATATTCTGCCACATTAAATGTTGTTAGAAAAACGAAACTGTGAGATTAGAAAATTGAAATTAGACACCGCTCTCGATATTGGATAGAAAAACGTTGAATCTACCCAATATGAGATGCAGTCAACAGAATTATAGAAAGACTGAATCAGCCTCGAAATTATTATATCCAGCTCGAAATTATTATAATCCAGCATGGCAAAGGAAAAATAAACCAATGGAACACGGGAAAGCGAAGAATATCTGGAGGGAGGGCCATCCGGCGGCGGTCACTGATTCATTCCATGGAAACCGACGTTCACTTGCTGTGGTCTTGATCACCTATGTGAACCACAAATGGCGTCCGGACGCTGTGGGTTCCATCCGCCCACGTAATCGCACCAAACGTGTATCTCTGGCCGGTCGTATTGCTGGGCGTAAATGTCACGCTGTATGTTACCTTCTCAGAAATGCGGGAGAAAACAAGCTGGTTCGGCGACACTTTAACATCGAATTCCTCCGGAGCATCTATGGTTACTTTGTAGACGGAACCAGAAGCGGATCCTATGTTTGTCAGCGTCCTCTTGATCGTTCTGGCGGACTGCAATTTGGCGATGGCGATTGTCGGATAGTTCATGTCGCTAATATTGTCGTCCTTGGCATCCGATGGGCAGCTAAAGTTCTGGTTGCCCAATACGGCAGTGATTTGTGATGTGTTAAATCCGGCGTTGCAGAGGAAGAGCAGGTAGTCTTCCACGGTCGTGTCGTAAATGAGGCCCGGATTTAGTGCTCTCGCGGGGCTCACTTCGCCCGATCCCATTTCTAAAGGAGAAGCGTTTCTGTTGGACCTGTCTGTTGTTATTGGGGTGCCCACATTGTTCGTGAAAGTGGCTGCAAAGATAGAAATATCATTTCAATTACAGAGCTTGTCACTATTCCCGGCTTTCTGTGGTGGCAGACCACCTCTTCAGATTCACTACAAGGTTTATTAAATCAAATATTCAATTGAAGTACTATAGATTCACGAGGGTCCATTCTAAGAAATACTTAATCCAATTATTCAAAGAGCATATGAAACGAACAAACCGAGGAATGAAATGAGCAGACACGCTTTATAGTCCTTTACCTCCATTGGCTAAAATAAACAGTCTTTCATTGTGTATATATTGATTGGTTAGCCCTTGTATTTTGAAAGTCACCGTCGTTTTTGTATTTTCTTCTAACTGAATCCCAAGCAGTCAATCTAATTTGGATGATATGGAACGTATTACTACTGCTCGATCAATTTGTTAATCACGTTTTTGAAATTAAGAGTTCCTACAGAATATTGGAATATATCGGAGAGCCTTTATCAAATACAAACTATATTTTCGGAATATATCAGAGAATGTTTATCAAATACAAAGTATATTCTCGGAAAACAGAATTTAAAACAAAAATTGAGTTTTAAATATGGATTAATGTGGAAAATTTGGACATGAAATTTAAATCTGCAGCAGAATGATCAGAATTTATTTAGACAAAGTATGGTATAAGTTTTGGAGAAACATTATGATAGTGAGTGTTTGAAGATTTCTATAGTGAGAATATTGAGTATATTACCTAGGAATTATATTTGTAACAAGTAGAATATTGAGTATATTGATTATGAATTATATTTATATGGAGTATATTGATTATGAATTATATTTATGGTAATTATTTCTGTGTTAATGTTTAAGTTTATAATAAATTTTATCTTAGGGAAAATAGTAGTTATTTTTGTGTCAATGTTTCAGGTCTATAACAAAATTAATTGTGAGGATAAAAGCCAAAAGTCAAGGAAACGAGCAAGAATGATGGCTGCTACATATAAAAGAGAAAGATATGAAATGTAAAAAAGCCTATCAGCCAACCCCAAAATTTTGTGTTCTATCTGATTTTTATAATAATGGTTTTTATAGTTTAAATTACTGTAAATTAATAATGGAAAATTATGATTTTTATTTTTATTTTTAAACAATTCAATTATTGTAATTAGCCTAAAAATTCAGCAAGGAATAATTTTGATTTTTCATAATAATGATTTTTACAGATTAAATGAGTTAGATTTAATAGTAGAAAGGATAATTTTTTTATAGGTTTAAATTCAATTATTATAATTATCCTAAAAATTTAGAAATGTGATAAAGAATAAAGAACCATTGATGATGAGTAAACATTTTTTAATTAATGATAATTTTTTAGATCCATATATGTAATAAAAAAAAATCTATTAATATTTTTAATATAATAATACAACTTTATAGATTAAATGGCTAATAAAATAGAAAAAAACATTCAATTTATGATAAATATCAAAATATTTTATTATTAATTATATTATATATAGTATATATAATATATATTATATATATATATATATACTTTAAACTTATTTACCATTTAAAATTCTATGATAAAATAGGAGTAAATTCTTATGGTTAAAATGGTTTATAATATATGTGTTATAAAATTAATTTTTTTTTTGTATAATATTAATTTATAAAAGAATTATAATTTAATTTATTTTTATGTATTTGATTTTTTAATTTTAATGTGGTAAGATATATCATGATTAAGATATATCAAAAGTACTTGTTTTGATATTTTATACTAAATTAATGTTGATAAGTAAAGTAGTTAAATACTATACAATTATTAAAAAAAGTTAGACATATATATATATAATTAAAAAAATCTGATGTTTAAATTTTTTTATTTATAAATATGTGATAAATTTAAAGTTAAAATAAAGTAATAACTATTTTCTTCGCTAATTAGCTAATGCGTAAATTAATCGTAAATTATACTCGCACCAACCGATCAAATGAATATTAAAATGATGTAAATAAAGATTATAGTAATGCTCCTAAAAATTTCCCTGGAAAGAGTGTCCAATTTGACTAAATTAATCGAAAGGAGCGTTAATAAGCTATTTTAGGGTTATCCAAATTTGAGAGTCGCGAGGTTTTCCCGGATAAACGAATAGAAAAAAGACTTGCGAGAGAGTCTTACCAGTGGTGATAAGGGCTGACCTGATGGCAGCCACGCCCCAACTGGGATTCACAGATTTCAAGAGCGCTGCTGTCCCGCTCACATGAGGAGCGGCCATGGATGTTCCAGTCTCTAATGAGAACTGCGAAGGCTTTTCTCCACGCGGAATATCCGCAGACTCGTTAAGAGGTCTCCAAGCTGCGAGTATGGTCACGCCCGGCGCGCTTATGTCAGGCTGCACCAACCCACAATTATCATATAAACAGACGACGCCTATTTTCAGGGAACGACTTAATTGACAGTTGTTTATATTACAAGTCAAACCTTGACGATGCTTCTAGTGAATATTCCGGGACCCCTCGACGAGAAATCGGCAACGACTGGGGCGGGCTTGTAATTCGAGACTGCCACAGATCTGAGAATTGTTGCTACAGGTGCTCTGAGACATCCAGACAAACATTAGGAACTAAATTTAACAGAAATCCATTAAAAAAAAGTAAACATATAATATCGATCGCTAAGGATCCAGAGGGTAGATTACCGTTGAGATCTTATATAAGATAAAATCTCGGATCCATCCTCATCGCGCAGTGTAGTTGAGGGAAATGTACCATAGTCGTAACCTAAAGTTATTCCCGTATCGTTGACGAGAATCATCCCTCTGCCTCCTGCGCCCTGCACTGCTCCTTTCCTCATAACTGTAGGGATATAAGCGATGCTGCTTGAACATACCACAATCTTTCCTTTTGCTTTTGAGGGATCCAGAAGTCCAGGAGAACAATTACTGTGAACAGCCACGGTCAATAAAATTATTTCTCGCTCAGTTTAAAAGCCTCTAATTATTTCTCGCTCAGTTTAAAAGCCTCTAAACATATGTAAAGTTGGCCACAAAATGATGAGTGTGTTTCTGAATTTGTTCGAGAGATGATGAAAATAAGTTATGGTTTTTGACTATGGAGTATTAGTTTATTTTTCTAGATCATAGAGTATTAATAAGTTATTTATAAATTAAAAATAATAAATTCATTTCAGATTTATAAAAATACTAGCATCATCCATTTAAAATTTTTAATTCCATCTTTAGAGATTCAGTTTGGTTTAAAATTAAAATATATGTGACTTAATTTAATTTTAAAAAAATAATTCCTAAGATATGATAAATCCGAATTAAACATGAGAGTAAGATTATTTATCTGAAGGACATCGGAGCAAATGTGAGAAATTGACTACCTTGCATCTACAGGTGGGCTGTTATTTAGAGCGATATCTTCTGAATAGACGAGTGGATACATCTCCGAACGGGTAAGGTTTGAAAAATTTATGCTTTTTCCCTGGTACACGAGTCACAGTTAATCTTTGTCATAAAACAGGAAATTCTAATTGCAAACGTTGTCTGAAATTGCTCACCTTCAGTGTCTTCCCGTTACCCAAGATTACGTCTGATTCGATATCTCTGTCGAGCGTCGTCGCAGCGACTGTCAAAATCCAGGGAGCGCTGTTCGCCACTGAATATAGCGCGGGACCGTCGTTTCCCGCGGAGCATACCACCAGTATTCCTTTCTGGGTCGCGTGAAATGATCCTATCGCTATTGGGTCTTGCAGAAAACCTGTCGGCGAGGTGGCTCCAATTGACATGGATATCACATCCACCCCATCCTTCACGGCATCGTCCAGTCCCGCTAGAATGTCGGATCCCTGACAACCTTGTTCAGAGCAGACTCTATAAACTGCGATTCTGGCTGTGGGAGATCCTCCTCTTGCAGATCCGTTGGCAAGCCCATAGTAGTCGGCTTCCGCCACCACAATGCCCGCTGCAGTTGAGGCTGTGTGTGTTCCATGCCCCTCCTCGTCTCTGGCTGACGATAGCTGTGCCGTATCCTTCCCTGATCCTAGATCGCCAGTTCCAGAGTAATAGCGCGCGCCAATGATTTTTCTGTTTGCACATAAGATATTAACGCCATAATTGCAGTCTTCAGGGTTTGTAACGTTACGTCAACTACTATGAATGAGACTAATTCATCAGAATCTTTAAATGAGATTACATCAGCTTTACTGACCCTAGGAATCGTTCGGTTTGTGAAAATTTTGAACTATTAATCTGCTCAACCAGATTTACGTAACTATAAGTCATGAGTAGGGATCGAGGGAAAGGAAAAGCACGATTGAAAAACTTCTAATGACTAGGGATCCGTAAGATTTAAGATGGGCATGAAAGGCGGCGTGAATTATTGATCTTCAAAATGGGATTTACATGAGCTTTTCTAAGGTAAAGGAAATTCTCAACTGTTAATCATTAATCTGATATTTAGATAATCAAATCTCCTGATAACTACCTGTAGGGATTGAAAGGAAGAAAAAGCTTGAACGGTTGATTTTTCCAATGATATACATCACTTTGATCAAAACTTTTAAAGGCTACCATTAAAACTTAGTGAAGAGTAAAACCCTGAACTAGTGAGCTCTGATTAAATCTTTTTTAATGACCACCGTTAACATTCAGGGCGAAGGGGGAGGATTTACATGATTAAAACATTTAATGACTATTTGAAATTGTGATTAAATGATTAAAGTTCTTAAAGACAAAGGAAAAGTATTTATTTTTCTAACGATTAAAACTTGCAAGGTGCAGTTTGATTTAAACTATCTGCCATGGAAAATGGCCAAAATATAGAAAGATTTTAACTATCATAACTGAAAATCGCAATCCCACCCGTGGATTGACCTTTATTGAGGCGAACCAATCACACGAAAAAAAAAAAAACTCATGATGATGTTCGTGAGTTTGCATGAGGTGGACAGTAAATTACGCCTATGATCATTCCCCAGAATCATGTTTTTCTTATCTGTTAAAGATAAGATTTGAGTTGATACAAGATGAGGAATTCCATACCTATTGCACCTGAAATTCGGTCCTCCTTTGCATGCTCCTTTCCACCTAGAAGGAACTCGACCAATTCCGGCATCGTTGAAGCTTGGTGATTCAGGCCAAACACCTGTATTTCACCCACGTTAGCTTTTTTCAAGGAAACAGAAGAAAGAAAACCATGAAACCAATTCATCCTGAACACACTCTATGCCCATGAACCCGGATCTAAATCTGACTATTTGATCGATCGCAGCATGTGGTAGGCCTGCTAATAATATGAGGCCGTGAAGGAAGACTATTAATTTTACCCAAAATTAGCTCAAAAGTTAGACTAAACTAAAGAATATACACAATATGTATCCAACCTGTATCAAGCATGCCAATAATGGTGTCCCCAGTAGTTTTATAAGAAGGTGGCGCCAAGCCGGATTCAGATTGTAGGAAGCCCCAGGAACGCGTTGTGTGCAGCTGGAGCACTGGATCAGGGAAAACTGATACGACCCCATCTTTTTCTGATCGGAACAGTCAGAACCATCAAGTACATTATCACATTTAAAGCTATTTTATACCTTGTATTCAATCTATCAATGGTACAAAACCAGGACCTAATTTAATGGTATACCAGAAATAGCTGATGCTTGCTTTTTGGACATAACTGCAGAGAAGCCTGTGAAAGCATGGCTATAGCTATGAACAATTGACGACTCTGCATCCTCGTCACTACACGCCATGGGAAGATAAAGTTAGCACTCAAATATTGCAAAAAAATTGACGACTCTGCATCCTCGTCACTACACGCCATGGGAAGATAAAGTTAGCTCTCAAATATTGCAAAAATACAGTACTGTTCAGTCGGACTGGTGGCCAGACTAAAAACAGCGACATACCTTCCAATCACAGAGGAAAGCAGATCCACGTGGCCACTATGTATGGAAGCCCTTTCACCGCCGCCGGAGCTGCCCATGTAAACAATGTAAACCTGCATAATAGCACACATGATAAACATGATATAGAAGCCATAGATACTGTAAATACAAATATGATACGAGAGCTTGTGAAATTACTTCCTGTTCATCATCTCCATTGATTCTGCAGCCCAAGAGTGTTACAAGTAACGTGATAAACAGCAACAAATTGTTGGTAGTCATCGTTCAGACTGTATAACACGTCCTCCTGTAAATAAAGTAGCCGGACTATTCCTTAAATCGATACCAGTACCGCATATTAAGGTAGAGGTTATGAAGTCAGATTTAATAAATCGGCTCTGAGGGTGTGACGAAATCTAATTTTTATTGGTTGCGTAACTATGTTGTTAAGTGAAGTTATTTTGTTAAATTGAAAGTTACGTTGGATTCGGAATTGAATTTTTAAATTGTCGAGTGAAGTTATTTTCTTAAATTGATAGTTACGTTGGATTGGGAATAGAGTTTTTAAATTTCAATGGGTAGTAAATGGATAGTTACGTTGTATTTGGAATAGAGTTTTTAAAGTTTTAATTATTAATAATTATTAAATGGATGGTAAGTATATAAATTAAAAAAAAAAAAAAATTTAAATTTCAGAATATTCGGTTAAAATGGGTAGTAAATAGATATTCTGTTAAATGGGTAGTAAATAGATAGTTATGTTGTATTGGAATAGAGTTTTAAAGTTTTAATTATTAATAATTATTAAAAATGGATAGTAGGTATATATAATTATAAAAAAAAAAATAGTAAGAGTTATGAGAGACAATTGATATTTATATCACATTATGACTATAGATTTCTTTATTTTGAAATAAGATTTATATAAATTTAATTAAATTATTAATAATTTTTTGTGGATTAAAGGTTTTATAGAAAAACAGAGTACAAAATGTGTTTCCTCCTCGCTTCATTATGACTATACTTTTTAGTGAGGAGAACCGAGAAATGTTGAAGATTGAGGAGGAAGCACAGGAGGTGCTGCAAGTAGGCCAACTCTTTCATCTATGTGGAAGTCAATATGCTCTACTCTGGCCTCCAAGTCTCGTAAACGGTCGTTCATCAGTCACTAGCTCCAACAGACGCTCTCTAGTTGTTCCATATTTTTAGTTAGGCCGAATTGAATATCATTCATGTACGCCACCAATTCATTTCTATCTTTGTAATGATGTTCTCTGAGGATGACCAGGTTGGTTTGAACTCCTCAGAGATGTTCAACAATCGATTCTAGCGTAGTAGGTGCCTCCACTAAGCCCAGGGAGTGATTGCGGGCATGGACCACCTCCCTCACATGTTTGTCACTTTCCAAGTCCACTGTTGTAAGGACCTGCTATCTTGAACGCGTCCGCCCGAAGTGCGACCGCGGAGGGCGCGCGGTTGAACCTTAACGAACTGCGGTGCGGTTGGAAGTGCGAGCTCTTTTGAAGTGTGCCATGTGTTATGTGCATAAGGGTGAGTTGTGTTTATATGGCGTGGAGCGTGGTGACAAACGTTATGGAGGCCGACCAACATTATGTGGAGTCGACGGTGCATTTGGAGACTTTGCAATGGTGTTTGGGGTGTTGGGCGAGTCGGCTGGGCAGCAAGACTTCGCCCTACGCTTGGATATATATTGTGGAGCGTTTGCTCTCATTTGGCAGCAACTCATTCGCTCAACATCTTCGCTCATAAGAAGAAGTGCACAGATTTGGAGGTAGACGCAACAAGGTGTTAAGGCGCATGACTTGGTGATGCGCCCGTTCTTGGGCGAGGCTACACGAGGAGTAAACGCACATCTTGGACTTGGGTGGAGGGTGTGGGCGGAACGCTCGGCGGTTGGGTGAGGGCGTGCACGGGTGTGTGGCGCCCGCTTTGTGCGACGACTTGGCACAAGTGTCTTGGGTGACACAAGGAGCACGCGCCCGTTGTGCAAGTGTGCACAAAGGAGAGTTGGTCGACACGGTGAAGGCGTGCGGACGAGTGACCGGGTGAGGGCGTGTCATGCACGATGGAATGGTGGAGACGAAGGTTGGAACCAGAGGTCGTAGAGTTGGGCAGGCGATACTATGTGCTATTCACACGATTTGGGTGTTTGCTAAGGGTTGGTAAGTGGGACTGCGTGTGGGCGGGTATACACGGTTTGGGCGTTTGCTGACCAACAAAGAGTGAACCGGGGAAGACGTGCAACAAGGCGAATGACGGGTTGGTGAGTCGTGCGACAACCGTGCAGAGGTGCCGACGGGCTGGGCAACCGAGTTTGCCGAAGTTGTAAATTTGGCTAAGTATAAATTTGGGGTTTCCCAAGGACTTAGCCTATACTTTGTAAAAGTGAAGATTGTATAATATATTGATATTAGGCAGACTCATATTGTAGGGAGTTGCCCCTCGCTTTATACTGTTGTGCATTTCTCTTGTATAATGCCGTGGATAATGAATGTGTATGGGTGTTCATTGGTATAAAGGCACATTAATAAAACTTGGTAACGAAAATAAAACCAAGTATGGAATGTTAAGGCATAGTCTACAATTGTAAGTATTGGTGAAAAGAAAATGTTTGGTAGTGCCGCACCTCGCCTAGCACGGTTGGAAGACTACTGTAGGCTTGGGGGTGTGACAGTTGGTATCAGAGCTGGCTGATGACTAGGTTGATGAAGAAGTGTTGATCCCACTACACTATCGTGAGTTGGTATTAGAGCTCGGTTGGAGCTGGTATCAGAGCAAGGTTGCTTGTGACGAAGTGACAGTGGAAGCAGGTACTTGCAGGTGAAGGAACTAGTTTCACATACAAGTGGAACAAGGGCTGGTTCATGGTTGCAAGGAACTAGGTGAAGCTTGTGAAACAGGTTTAGCAGGGGTGAAACTCAGCACTTGGGCCAAGCTGAATGACAAGACATGGAAAGTTTGGAAGAATGCGAAGGGAAGCACTTGCTTACCTTGTATAGGTTGAAGCGGATGAAAAAAGAGAATCCCCATATTCGACATAAGCTTGTAGTCTTGGAAAAGATTGTCGAAGACGAGCTTCTTCAACTTGGATGGATAATGGAGCAAGATGAAGTTGCAGATTGTACTGACAAGGAAGAGGAAGCCGTGATAGTTGAAGATGTTGCAGACATGACCATGATGGAGGATGAACTTGAGATCGATCAAGTTGGACCAGGATTGTGCAGTTTGCAAACATGGACGGATGAGGACACTCCCATGGAGGAACCTCATGATGATGATGAATTAAGTACTATTGATACTTGTGTTTCACTTGAGCATTTGGTAGATGAACTCTATGCAGGGAAGAGCAAAGTCAGCTTGCCGATGCAAGGGAGCATCTTACCATGGATGTCTATGATGATACCTTGTATGGAGAAGCAAGGATTGTTGATTGTTGCAGGACTTGTTGGGGTTGTTTGTGACCTTATGATAGAAGGTACAAGGGCCCGTGACAAGGGAGGAACATGATGATCGTTGCGAAGGATGGGTCATGCTTTAGCCACATAGCTAAGTGCCCGGCATGACTCATGGACAGATTGAAGGGCACACACTTGGGTGGACTTTTCATGGCCGAGACCAAGAGCAAGTCTTGGTGGAAGCTTCAGTGGGGGAGCTGTGATGGAAGAGACTGATATGATGTGATGATGACATGGTTGGGTGACCGAGTTCACTAGATCGAAGATTGTAGACTTGGATGGGGATGATCGATTGTTGTGATGGGTCTACTTGGTTGGACTACATGGGCAGCTTAGTCATGGACATCAGGTTGGAGACATGGAGCATGGCAGTCTTATGCAAGGACATGATGCAGGAGCACTTGTATAGATGTCACTTATGGGCATCCAATGATGAGTGCCAAGGCAGGGATGTTGTGTAGGTGGATTTGCTGGTGTGACATGGAGATGTTTTACTTATGAGCCGATGGAGAGGTTGTGCACTCTTGTACAACAAGGCCATGGACTTGGATGGAGTTGTGAGCAGACTTTATGGGCATTCTTACTACATGGAGAGCTGAGGCATCTTGCAGAACCTTTGGGCCGAGACTTGTATGCTTGCTGAGATATTGGTGGGATGGCTTATGGAGTTTCATGATGACATGAGATTGTTGTACTTTTGGGGACTTCTATATGGTGGACTTGGAGGATCTGATACATTGAGGAACTGAGGTCAGAGACTTTTGATGCAGGATGGGTGCATACTTTTACAAGTACATGCATGGGAATGGCTTGAAAGAGTGACTTTGATGTGTGGGGATCGATTATGAGACACTTTGGAGTGATGGAGTTACAACGATTGATGATGCCTGTGGCAACACTTGGCCATGGTTGAGCCGAGACTCAACTACTTTTGAAACATGGGAGTTGATTGATCTATGATCATGGGCAACACATGGAAGATGAGACAGGTGGTATACTGTTTCTTATGCATACTGAGGGATGACACATTGCAGATATGATGGAGGTTTCTTCATAGACCTGGATGTGGCACACGAGAGTTGGAGATTGATGAGATGTCTCTTCATATTGAGGAGCACACAATGGATGATGTTGGGATAGATGTGGCTGATTTCATGCCAGCACATTGACACCAAACATCATGGACAACATGTTGCAGATGAGATGAGGACTACTTCATGGACCTGAGCATGGCTTACACTTATATGGATGGATTCTTGATCGAGTTGAGGATGTGACGAGATATTCTGAGAAACAACTGATCGCGGCATGAGGATGTGAATTCTCATGGTTTGAGCATGATAGTTGGACTGATCACCCGACTAGTTCAGACATGGGGTCACGAAGTGTATAGAGATGTGTTAG
Organism: Pinus taeda; assembly: GCA_000404065.3. NCBI lineage: Eukaryota > Viridiplantae > Streptophyta > Pinopsida > Pinales > Pinaceae > Pinus > Pinus taeda. Next base: position 110,066 of record APFE030069854.1, on the reverse strand, counting down.
CATTGTGTTGGACTATCATGGCAGCAGTTCACATGAGGACGACACATGATGAGGTCGGAACGATATGTTGTAGTGGGCATGTAGCTTGAGATGGAGGGACCAGCCTTCCATGATGGAGAGCAGCATGTGGAGATTGTGACAGGGTGGTCGATGGTCATGGATTCAGATGACTTCTGATGTATGACATACCGATGAGGTGTATACCTTAGTATGGTGATCTTGGTGGATGGCTACCAGGATGGTATGTTGTCGAGGATGACAACGACTTCAGGTGGAGAAGGATGTAAGGACCTGCTATCCTGAACACATCCGCCCGAAGTGTGACCACGGAGGGCACACGGTTGAACCTTAACGAATTGCGGTGCGGTTGGAAATGCGAGCTCTTTTGAAGTGTGCGATGTGTTATGCACATATGTAAAGAGGGCGATCTGTGTTTATATGGTGTGGAGCGTGGTGACAAACGTTATGGAGGCCAACCAACATTGTGTGGAGCCAACGGTGCGTTTGGAGACTTTGCGATGGCGTTTGGGGTGTTGGGCGAGTCGGCTCGGCAGCCAGACTTCGCCCTACGCTTGGATATATATTGTGAGAATTTGCTCTCATTTGGTAGCAACTCATTCGCTCAACATCTTCGCTCATAAGAAGAAGTGCGCAGATTTGGAGGTAGACGCAACAAGGAGTAAAAGCACATCTTGGAATTGGGTGGAGGCTGCGGGCGAAGCGCCCGGTGGTTGGGTGAGGGCATGCACAGGTGTGTGGCATCCGCTTTGTGCAACGACTTAGCACGGGTGTCTTGGGTGTCTCAGGGAGCGCCCACCTGTCGTGCAAGTGTGCACAAAGGAGAGTTGGTCAACACGGTGAAGGCGTGCGGACGGGCGAAAAGGTGATGTAGAAGATAGCGGTTGGATTAAAAGAAAAAAAAAATTACCATAATCAAAGTTAACTTTGGGATGAAGTTCCATGAAGAGGGAGAGTATATAATACTCTATTTATTAAATTAATAAATAATAAAAGTGAGAATAATAATTAATTAATAATAAGAGAGTTCATAATAATAAATGAATAAAATAAACAAATAAAAATAAAGTAAAAAACTATTAAAAAATAAGAATAAATTTACGGAAAAATTCACGTTAATAAAAAGTAAGAATAAAAATAAGAAAAAGTAAATTTATGAAGAAACCTATTTAAGGAAAAACTTAAGATTAAAAAAAAAATACATGATAACATATGCATTATGTGCAAGAATATTTCCCTTCAATTTTTGGAACAAACTGTTTTATTTGATGGATGAGAGTGAAGATTTGAGGCACTCTTTTTCCTTGATAGGAGAGAGTCATAGGCATCGGTAGTTGACTCAGGGCTTGAGGGTTGACAATTGTAGAAAGAAATAGTGTAATTAGGTCTATGGTTGGGTGAAGAGTTCTCCTCAACATGTTGGTTATGGTTAGTGAGATCATAGTCACTCAACGTTCACAAGATATAAGTATGTTGGGTTTTTCAACTCTAAGTATTTTATTATCACCCACTACAATAGTGAATGATCTAATTATTAATGAAATTTTTTTAATGTTTATTAGTTAATTATTTAAATTTCTATATACAATTTGTTCCTAATTTTATTTTAAGTTCATGTCATTACACATATCAAAGATCTTCTCACTTGCAATTGTTTTCAATCGCATAATAATCTTTCCATCCTCCATTTATAATTTTCTCAATACTATAATTTTAGTTATTTTGTGATGGATATTGATTCCAAGGTATTTGTATGAATGAACTTCCTCCAACTTATTGTTTTCATATATTGTAGCATCATATGTTATCTTTTTACTTTAAAGTTCCACGATGCCACAAGTATTAGACTACAAACTCAATCACAAGTGAGGTATGAATAAGGAGTGTACACTAAAGTCAATACATTAATCTTCAGAATCCATTACTCTCAACCAGGGAAACCTTGGTGTTAACCAATTTATTTATTGTAGTGTGGATGTTTCCCCTAATAGCATATACTTGAATGGAAAGAACTCGTGTCACCTTTATAAGAGCGTGAGGTAATTTTGAAAGGGAATAACTGAATTGCAACGGTAGGGACATGTGGTGATACCTCGTGAGGGACATGTAGTGACACCTAGTTAGTTAATTTAGAGTTAAATCAACTAACAAACAATAATTTAAGAAAATCGAAAGAGACCATAGAGACCATTTTTTTTTATTTTTTTTATAAAAAGTATGTCCTAAGTGAGGAAAAATTATTATTTCCTTAAAAATAAGGAAAACAAATTATGTGAAAGCATTGATAAATACTTGAGACATGATAGAATTTAGAAAATTCCTAATATTTCATCAAAGGAAAAAATAACATCAATAAAAACTACTACGAAATAAGGCTTAATATAAAAGAAAAACATCTTATGCCCCACAAATATTGGATGGTTGTTTTGATGTTAGTAAGACTATTTAATGTGATTCATGTGTGATTGTTGGGAGTTTGACAGGTAAATATTATTCATAGAGTGGGAATGCCTTGAATTTGGTTTGTCTCCTCTACAACGGCTATTTTATTCCATCTCATTTAATATATTCATTGCAATTCAGGATTCAATGGGGAAGGAGAGTACTGATAGAGTAAGTATAGTGTTTCACCAACAAGATAACAATGTTCAGGAAAACTTCCGAGGATTTTGGCACTTTCATAAAGTCTACATTAAGTTGTTGCAATAATTTGAAATTCAACAACTACACTTCTAATGTTCAATAAATTTATTCTTTGTAATGTCATAATCTATGATTATTTAACCTATATCATTCGTGAATTATCGACGGTTAAGTATTGGTTGTAAAGCCCAAAATTGTAACAACAATAATACCGTGTTTAATAATTAGAATATTTGACATTCGTGGATTCATCGTGAGTAACCATGTAAGAAAAACATTAAATCAAATAATAATAATAGTTACAAAATCCATAGATGCAATAACTATGAAGGTAGTAAAATCAACCTACTTATGCATTTGGTATTATTGGTACTGATAATGAGTGATGTATGTCCTTTATATTTAAGTGATACTTCTTTCACTACTATTAACAATAATGACTCCTCACTAGATAAATGCATGATTGACTTATTTTGTGAATATGGAAAGGGTTTTCCATCATCTTGGTTTATCTACGACACTTAATCGAAGTGTCCAATTCCTTAAAGTTGTTTTCTTTCTCAATACTTGTTCCTATATTGCATTTTAATCCTATAGGGTTTCGAGTTATAATTGAAAATTTTCTCACAATATATTTTATGCAACTTTGCTAATAGTATGGTGGATATTGTAAATATTATCTTTTTAGGAAAATATATTAATTTCTGAGTTCATTGTATTAAATTGTATTTTACACTAATCCTATAGGGTTTCGAGTTATAATTGAAAATTTTCTCACACTAAATTTTATGTAACTTTGCTAATAGTATGGTGGGTATTGTAAATATTATCTTTCTAGGAAAAGATATTAACTTCTGAGTTCATTGTATTAAATTGTATTTTACATAATGTATAATGTATCAATGAATATGTAAAAAGGAGACAAGGAATTTTCTTATTTAAATCTCATGTTGTAGCTAATTTCTTCTCATTAACACTAAATAGTCCTAAACTTGACAATAATGCTTTCATACAATATTTTTATAACGATCTTTATCTCGAGAAGAACCATTATGTTGATGTTTTAGAATGAGATGCTCCTAACACCAACACTTCGAATCTCTCAGAAACTTGTGGGAGGTAATAGGAGCAGTTTCACTGATGCTTTAAGTTGCACGATCAAGGAAGGATCAACACCAAGACTGATGTAACCCAAACATGTCACCACTGAGAAGAGAATTGTTGCTCACAAGGAAGAGTCCTGGAGCGACTAGTTTGTTTGTAAAATAAAAGAACAGCTCACTAAGATAACCCTTAACCATAAATATAAAGTTAAATATAGAGTGCTGGACTTGTTGGTTCTCTAAGTTTTGCGCCTTTGAGAACTGTTAAGGTGTAATCTACATAAATACAAAAAGGCAGTGAGCTAATTAGAACTTAGGCTACAAGGCCTCAATCCCTGTAGAGCATAAGCTATTGTAACTTATAAATTAAAAAAATGAAATTGGTCATGCCACCCTTTTATGCATAAAAAATTAAATAAATAATAGCCTCTTTTTATATCAAATATTAGATGCATAGATGAAAATTAAAATAAAGAAGGCATAATGTATATGTAATATTGCTTTAATTGTTGCGTGATTGTGAAAACCTTACAAAAATTAGAAATGATGAAAAGACTTAACTGATCACTTCTTTAATATAATTTAGTTGAGAAAAATGAACATATTGGGGTTTGAAATTGTGACCTATGAATTGTGTGACTATAACTCTACGATTAGGCCACACACATAACTTATGTAATGTACCTAAATTGTTTTATATTTATTCATTTAATGAGAATAAGAAATCTTATTAATTGAATAAAATGTGCGATTAACTACATATTAATACATTTCTTACTAATAATGGTAAGAAAAAAATTAAACAGTAAGAACTATTACAACCAAATCCAGTCTTGAATATATATGTGAATAACCCATTGCATAAGGTTATGAGCCACAAGTGAGTGTTGATTGTTTATTTTATATCATATCTTTTTTGGTATTTCATAAATTATTTGATTTATGTTTCCTTTTATTGTTTAACCACAAACAAAACAAAAAAGAGTAAGAAGTAAAAAGTGAAATGACCTAACAAAAATTAAAACTAAAAGAAAGAAAAGTTGTCATTAAAACAACTAAAACCTAAAAATTAAATTTAAAGAAATATTAAAAGTAAACATTCATGTAATAAAAAATTATTTACAAAACACGAGTAAAATATTTTAATAAGGAAACTAAAGATAAATGAACATAAATGTTGTAAAGATTCCTCAACCATCACTTCATCAGTACCCAACAAATAGTGAAGAGCGGAAATTGGTTAAAAAATAAAGATATACCTTCATTGAACCTTAAACCTTAACTTATAGACCTTTTTCTTCGTGCCCTTGAATTCTCCTAGGAAGAAGCCTACAATTTGACAATATTCATTAGCTCACAAAGACCATATGCAAGGAATATTCAATAAATAAGGGAAAGAAACAATAAAGGAAAACATCGCAATGCCAAGAAACACCCTCATTCGCTATTTTAGAAGCATATTGATATATGTTAAATGGGAATCCTTTGTTTGATGTAATTTGCTACCTTTTATAAGTCTCTTGAGGAAAATATTTGTTGATTCACTGTCGGATGAATGCCAAACAATTGTGCTCGAATTTTCCATTGACAATGTTTGAAAAATATTTAAATCTTAATCCTTAATCCTTGTTCTCATTCACAAGTTTAAAATTTTCCTCTTATGATTTTTTTTACTGGTAACTTGCATTCATTTATTCTCCTTTTCATTTGAATTATTTATTTCTCATATTTGTAATATAAATTTAAAATATGAAAAATAAAAATATTCCTCTTTAAGACCTCCATTCATCCAAATTTAATTTAAATTTCATACATATTTTTCATTCACTTTTAGTAACTTGTGATTCCTTCATTCATCCAAATTTAATTTAAATTTCACACTATAAGATACTTGGTAACCTCGCATGAAAATACATGGAGTTATAATCTTTTAACACAATTTACCCACAAGTAACTATACAAATTACTAATCCAAATTCCTCATTAACCATTTGATAAAATCGTTATCATTACATAGAGTAACTTTCAGTAGAGGAATAATAATATGCATAACCATTAACAACCACTATTGTAGTAGATCAACATAAACTCTATGATGTAACCTTGCATCCATTTCATGATTTCTTTAACCACATTAATTAATCACATACTTGACATTATCAAAACCACATTATGCAAGGAATCAACATCACCAAACTCACATAATAAGAAATCACGTCATTGAACATCGATACACCCTGGAAATCCTGTAGGGTGAAAACCAACAAACATTTAATTTTATTATTAAATGCTCGTAAGGGTCTTCACCACTCAATCAATGGATTATAAGGGAGTCCATCCCTTATCCATTGTTATAAATATTACAATGAAATATCATTAAAATACAACATACCTAGCTAAAAGCTATTACAATGACCATGACACCATTTACCCACAAATGACCACTCTTTATATGCTTGTGACATGATTGTTCCATCCGTGAACCATCCTGCAACTCGTACTCATCTGCATGGACTATTAGTTCTCTATCTTTCACAATGTTAAACATGATTTGTCTTTTGCACGAATCACCATCCCTTCCTGTCATTATTGTCGTTAATAACTTTGGTAACATGATTAGATAAATAATTAATCAATCAATAATTAGTCTTTAAAAACAATCTTTTAACATCTATTCGTGTGCATATATGAGATGTAAATATAATATCACATCATGCTTCTTCTAACAACATTGTTCATGTATAAACAAATAATTATCAAGCGTGTCAAAATAATTGTCACATTGCTATGATCATTCTTGCACCAACACACGTTCATATTCGAATGAAACCATTGTAACCATTCATTTCACTTAAATGATACTAGAAACTTATATTTGTTTTTCGTGCATGTAATTATATAAAACTTATTAAAAGAGAGCTAGCCCCTTAGCTTTTCTTTGTGCATGTAACTAAGTAATCTTTCTAATACATTCGATATTATTATAATACATAAAACTACACACCCCCTTCTAAGGGAAGGCTAACATATTAGACATCAACCTTTTCGAAAATAATCTTTCCCAAGATAGAATTATTTACAAAATCCATTGTATGCATAAAGAAATGTGTTTCTCTAAAACAAAATTATTGTGTTAGTCATTATTTCTTGCATGCAGATATATGTATCTTACAAAGGAAAGCTAGTGCATTTATTGCAAGTATTTACTTGTTTTACTTTTCAGGATCTAACATAATGTTTATTCTTTTCTACACAGAAATCCAAGTTTCTTTTTAAAAGATCTAACACAATACCTCTACAATCCATGTTTCTCTTTATTTTTTTCACCTCCCATGAAAATATTTCACAATTACCGTCTTTAATCTATGTTCACTTCCAAGAAAATAACTTGGATTTGCTATTATTTCGTACACTAGTACAAAATCTCTTTCTAAGAAAAGAGCAATCATCCTATATGAAATGTGATGCAGGAGCATACAACTCAACAATTTCATTATGTTCTAGTTAACTTAGAATAGGGATTAATTAGATATTGTGACGATATTTGTAAATGCTCTCGAATGTAGGAGAACATGAGTGATGATGAGAGAGTTGAAAATCAAGTATAAGTCTTAGACTAGAAAGTGGTGTCATGATTCATGGAACTAGAGAGGATTCTTAGGGATTACTGAAGTTAAAAATGGACTTAGAGGATATTCAAGATTTAGTTCAGCATATTAAGGATCTTAACGAGAATTGGTTAAATATAACGTTTTGTATAAATGTAAGCCTAAATGGAATAGAGTTAGAGAGATAGGCAGTTAGTTAGTTAGTCAGTCAGTCAGCCATTTAGGCCTATGGGTAGAAAAGAAAGGATTTTGATATAGAATATCAGGCAAAGGAAGAAATTCCTGTTAAAATGTTTGTTTGTTAATACATATTACTTGATTTTGAGTTTGTATGATGTGTACCGTGTAATTGAATTAAAGATTTTGTGTGTGACTAGAGTAATTTTGCGTCACTTAGGTTGCAGGTGTGTAGAATAAGAGAAGGAGTAACAGAGTAGTGCGTTACGTGGTTACATACAGACAGTATTGGAGAAAGTCTTTAATGTTACAGCGAAGTTGAAGGAAGCATAAAGGTGCGAGTGGAGATCGAGATCAGAATAAGTGATAATCATGAAGTGAACTCAAATACATAGGCAGAAAGCCGAATGGGAAATTACACAGTAAGAACCAAAAGAATGTAACGGTGCACAAGAACCATTGGATCAGTCAGATCAACAGACGAGGTTGTGTGAGATAGATGGATAAGATTAAGTTGTGCAACATAAACTCAAGAATATGAATGGCGGAGATTAAACCCACGCGTTAGCGGAAGGACAAAGCGGTATTCGCAAAGGGTAAGTAGTTTCTTGCACGCCCTAAAGGTGTAAGCGGTCTTTCAAAATTTCACATGATTACCTTTAGCAGCTGACACATAGCAAATGAGGGAGAGAGAAAACCACGTTTTTCGCGTGCTTCCAATCTGATATCCGTTGTGCAAATATCTGCACAAGATTTCACAATAGTTGTTGGATCAAGTGGGATTGATCAATGGTGGAGATCAACCAAGCTTGTTGGCAATTGGGTGACGCGACATCTATTGGATCAGATGGAGTAGATCAATGGTAGAGATTGTCTGGGTTAGTTGATGATAAGGTGACGCGATAACCGTCGGATCGAGGAATGAGATCGACGATGGAGATCTAACACGCTAAGGAAAGCATGGATATATGTGCAAAGGGTTGAAAAATGGAGGAAATTTAAATTTTAAAGTGTGGTTTATGAGATATTTCTATTATATGAGAATTATAATAGAAATAAGAGGAATTAGTGTATTTCAGGTTAAGTTAAGAATTAATCAAAGTTTATGAAGGGTTGTATAAGGTTGTGTATCAAAGGTTCATTGAATTTTAGACTTTGGATAGTTAATTCAAATGTTTCCGCTTAAGCATTTAATTAAAGAGAGTTAAACCTGGGTTATGGAAGGTTTCACTTGCCTATGGAATTTTGAGCTTCCTGGTTTACATATAGTGTGACATGAAATTATATTTGCATATTGTGGGTATTTGCAGCTTAGGCTACATCATTATGGTATTTGTAGCTTAGGCTAGCATCATTTGGTATCAGAGCAGAACAAGGAAATTCTATGTGTAAGAATTCTTTAAGAAAGCTTGGAATAATGTTATGTTTTTAAGGCATGTATGCAGGCAAGTGGAGCTTAGATTTTAAATCTAACAAATAGTAACCACACAGAGATAAAGTGTAGTAGAATTTGTATATGCCAAGGAAAGATAAAACAATCCATTCAAAGTGCAGGTGAATGATAGAACCAAATCATGCAGAGGTTTTGCAGGTGAGAAGATTGTAGCAACCTAGAGCAAGGAGTGCTCAATTGGTTCTAGAGGAGAGAACCAGAGAGACGCCAAAAGACTGAGCTCGGAGGAGAGAATCTTAGTGAGGCATGTGTAGCAAGAAGGAGACTTTTTACTGCAGAGGTTTTGTTGCAACTCACAGAAGGATCATAAGGGAAATTCCACAGAGGATGTGGGTAGAATTGCTAAGGAATGAAGAAAGTTAGTAAGAATTTCTGAGTGAAAGAAGAGGTGGCCAGAACCTAGTATTTCATTGTGATTGAAATACAAGAGGATAGTTGTGCTCTTAAAGGTGTAGATGAATTGAAGCCTAGAAGGAGCGGAGAGAAGTGCTCAGAGAGGTTCCAGAGAATAGAGAACCAAGTGCTTGCCAAAAGACCAAGTACAAAGGAAAGCTTGGTGAGGTAAGTGGCGGCAGGGAGGACTTGTTGTTGAAGAGGCTTTAGTACAACTCATAGTAAGTGAGTGAGGAACTCATGAAGATAGAGAAGAAGATGACTACTGATAGTCATAACGGAGGTAACAAAGGTTTTGAGGAAGACCACAATAGAAGAAAAGTGAAGAAGGAGGATGCCAAGGCAAATGGAAAGAGAATGATTCAAGAAGAGTGTGACAAGGATATTGCAGAGTTAATGGAACAACACAATGTATTAACTATGATACTAGAGGAAAACCAAAGACAAGGTTGGATCTTCAGGAAAAAGGTAGTGAAGTGGTCTCAGTTACATAAAAGGATACAATAGAGGTAAGTGAAGTGGTTGATGGAAAAACTCAGAGAAGCTGAGTTGGAAATGGAAGTTTCCATTTGTGAAGCAAAACAAGATGAAGTTATGGGTAAAGATGAAGACTAGAGATCTGTGGAAGATCTTATGCATTATTATGTTCAAGACAAAAAGGAGATATGATGACTAAAGCATCAAGTGAGACCACAAGGTATTATGTTTTTAAAACTGATAATTTTTGTATGATTGCAGGTATTGCAGGAGAAAAGCAACTTTGTGAAGATGTCTCCCGAATGGATGAAGATGTTGAAGTAAAAGGTGACAAAGAAAATTTCTCAGAGGAGGAAGAATTTGACTGGTTACAACAAAAAGAGTCTATGGATGAGTTAATTAATGAGAGAAGATAGTCATTTGAAGTTTTCATAGAGATGGAAAATCAGGATCTAATTCTGATGAAGAACGAAGGAATATTGTCTCAGAGAGGTAATCTAATGAATTTGATTAATGCTATTGATGAATAAAAAATTCATGAGAATATTAATGCAGATTATGGGGCAAGGATAGCTCTTGAAGAAGGATTACAGAGGGATAGCAAAGCAAAATGTATTGAAGAAGAAGGACACCTACTAAAAGATGTTAAGAAAGAAGAAGTCTACACAAAAGATTTAGCAAAAGGAGAAAGGACATTTGATGATTGGTCACTAACAAAGGAAGGTTTTGCAGAGGATGAGCAGTGTTTTGAAGCTATCAAAAATATGGAAGAGTACCCTTCAGAAGATTAATACTCTGAAGTAAAGAAGGATGGAGAATGTCCCTTAAAGGGGAAGGCAGCGAATTATTGCAGCATAAAGAATTTAGTAATACATTGATGTTTGAAGCTATTACAAACTAGGAACAAATTCTTGTGAGAGAAGGAGATGAGAATCAGCCAGAAAAACTGATATTTGAAACAACAATTGAGACTGTTGAACCTTGTAATTTTGAAATTGATAATTTTTATATAAATTCAGGAATTATAAGTGATGATGAAGTACTTATGAAGTGTCAAAGAGAAATTGAATTGCTGGAATATTTGCTGGAAAACCCAGAGTATGACAGTGTGATTGCAAACAAAGGAGTTCATTACAGTGTACAAGGGCAGGAAGACATCATTGAAGCAGATGGTGTGGAAGAGAGACTTGTTGACAGTGTCGAGAGTCCTTTAGAGAATGCTTTAGGGAGGTTGAATCAGCGTACTAATGTGCTAATAGAGGAGGAAAAATCAGAGCAACATACTGAAATGTTTCCAAAGGGAGAAGACGCATTGAGACCTTATCTTTCTCATTTTAATAATTCTTTTGAGTGCAGGTTTTGTTGCAGATGGTGGACAAAATTTAGCACATATGAGCAGCCAAGTAAAGAAATATGAGGAAGGAAAATATGTTGGAATCAATGAAAAGCATAGTGATGTATTTGAGGAGAATCAAGTACAAAGGAAATTGGAGGACAAATTACATTTTGAAAGTAAATTTATAGATATTGAACAAAGGTTGTTTGGAAAGTCACAAGAGAGTAAGGATGAAAGGGCGGTAGTAAGAATCCAACAACTCCAAATAGAAGACAACAAACAATAGTTTGAAGATGAGTGGACAGAGTACAACAACAAATGGCAAAGTAATTATGAATCAGAAGACAAATTGGACATAGAGATAAAAAGAATAATAAGATTGATGATGAAGGTGCCTCGGAAGAAAGAAATAGTAAAAAGGCCAAGGAACAACAAAAAGAAAAATACTGTAGCAGACTGTGAAAGCATAGCTAGTGGGGCAAAGCAACATAATGTGTGGAAACCTGGGGAATAGCAGCAAATAACAATAGTAACTAGAGATAAATTACATAACAAAGTATGGGATCTAGGAAGACAAAGGTCAGAAGCACATGATCAGGAGATCATGATTATTTTAACCTTGGGAGTCTCATGCAGGAGCATACAACTTAGAAATTTCATTATGTTCTAGTTCACTTAGGGGGTCTTGTGTTTTCAAGGAAGTTGGATTCCTATGTATGTAATGATTAATTTTTTGAGTGATTAGAAGAGGAATTAATTAGATATTGTGAGGATATTTGTAAATTCTCTTGAATGTAGGAGAACATGAGTGATGATGATTGATGACGAGAGAGTTGGAAATCAATTATTTGTCTCAGACTAGAAGGTGGTGTCATGATTCGTGGAACTAGAGAGGATTCTTAGGGATTACTGGAGTTAAAAGTGGACTTAGAGGATATTCAAGATTTAGTTCAGAAGATTAAGGATCTGAACCAGAATTGGTTAAAAAAAATCTTTTTTATAAATGTAAGCCTAAAAGGAATAGAGTTAGAGAGACAGGTTGTTAGTCAGTCCATCAGTCAGTTAGTCAGTTAGGCCTATAGACAGAAGAGAAAGGCCATTGATGTAGAAGATCAGGTCGAGGAAGAAATTCCTGTTTGTTAATAAATATTACTCGATTCTGAGTTTGTATGATGTGTACTATGTAATTGAATTATAGATTGTGTGTATGACTAGAGTAATTCTACACCACTTAGGTTGCAGTGTGCAAAATCAAAGAAGGGGTAATAGAGTAGTGTGTTATGTGGTTACACACATACAATTTTGGATAAAGCATTTAATGTTACAACGAAGGTTAAGGAAGCATAAAGGTGAGAGCGGTGATCAAGATCAGAAGAAGTGAAAATCATGAGGCGAAGATAAATACACAGGTAGAAAGCCAAATGGGAAATTACACAGTGAGAACCAAAAGAACGTAACAGTGCACAAGAACCATTGGATTAGTTAAATCAATGGATGAGGTTGTGTGCGATAGATGGCTAAGGTTAATTCGCACAACTTAAAGTCAAGAAGATGAATGGCAGAGATTAAACCCACATGTAGCTTAAGGACGGAGTAGTATTCGCAAAGGGTAAGCAGTTTCTCGCGTGACCTAAAGGTGGTAAGTGGTCTTTCAAAATTTCACGCGATTACCTTTAGCGACTAACACATAGAAAATGATGCAGAGATAAAAACCAATTTTCTCGCGTGCTTCCAATCTGATACCGGTCGTGCAAATATCTGCGCGAGATTGCATGATAGCCATTGGATCACGCGGGATTGATCAATGGTGGAGATCAACCAAGCTTGTTGGTGATCAGGTGACGTGATAATCATTGGATCGAATAGAGCAGATCAACAGTAGAGATCATTTGGGTTAGTTGATGATCGGGTGATGCGATAACCGTAAGATGAAGGAATGAGATCAACAACGGAGATTTAACACGCTAAGGAAAGCATCGATATATGTGCAAAGGGTTGAAGAATGGTGGAAAGGTAAGGTTTAAAGTGTGGTTTATGAGATATTTCTATTATACGAGAATTATAATAGAAATAAGCGGAATTAGTGTATTTCGAGTTAAGTTAAGAATTAACCAAAGTTTACGAAGGGTTGTATAAGGTTCTGTATCAAAGGTTCATTGAAGCTTAGACTTTGGATAGTTAAGTCAAACGTTTCCTCTTAAGCATTTAATTAAAGAGAGTTAAACTTGGGTTATGGAAGGTTTCCCTTGCTTATGGAATTTTGAGAATTCCTGAGACATATATATTGTGACATGCAATTGTATTTGCATACTACAGGTATTTGTGGCTAAGGCTGCATCATTATGATATCTGCAGCTTTAGGCTGGCATCAAAATCTCATATATAGACAACAAGGTTACTTATATTTTAATGATTCAATTATATAATAACAATATTTATCTATATGTAGTAATATATTTTCTTTACTAAGAAAAATATATAATAACAATCTTCATCTACATGTAGTAACATATTTTCTTTACTTGCCATTATAGTATTTCTAAAATAACATGGCTAGTATTTTATGATATTTGTATAGTCAATTTCACTTTTACCATGATTTTATGAAAGAATATTCTTAACTGCGAAACATGCAAACACATGTTACTTATATATATATATTATATATATATATATATATATATATATATATATTATAAATATTATATATAATATATATATATTTTATTATATTTAAAAAAAGTCAACCATAATATGCCTGCAAGGGCATGTTTCTTTTCAAGAAAAATCTAATACACAAAACATGTAAATGCGTGTTTATTTTCAAATGGTCTTTTACCACAATTATTATTTACTGTATGGTTTTCCAAGGAATTTATCATAATCAATTATTTATTTTCAAGAAAAATCTAATGCCACAGAACATGTAAATGCATGTTTCTTTTCAAATGGTATTTTACCACAATTATTATTTACTATATGGTTTTCCAAGGAATTTATCATAATGAATTATTCTTTTTAAGCAAGAAAAACATATATAACACAAGATAATATTTTCCAGAAAACCAATTAATCCTTTCATGCAAGAAACAACATGATCTCTTCCCAAAGGAATGAGTATTCTTTTCTATGAAAATATAACACAATAACTTATTTTCCATGGAGATATTTGTTTCCTTCTCAAGAAAACTTATTAACTGTATGCATTAAGCACATATTCCTTTTTCAAGAATCTATTAAACAAAATCACACATTCGTTTTAAAGAAGCCTGGCTACTTATCTTCTTTATGCACCTGATTCTCATACATTATTTTCATAAACCAACAAATAGTTTCTCTTTCTTTCTATATGTAAGATTCTCATGTTTTTTAACCCATCTTTTATGCATTAATAAAAATTACAAGTAAACCTTTTAAAGCAAAAAATTTGAATTAACTTCTATCCATATAAATCATGCATTTCACCAGATAAATTTGCCATGAAAAATTTTGAGGATTCAACCCATAGGAAACTTAACTTTTCTTTGAAGACATTGCCCCTTTCGTTTGTAATTTCTCTCCTTATTGACTAACCTTTTTTTGTTTCTTCTCCCTCCTTTTGCTAAGCCATAAGAAATTATCTTCATATTCTTTCATGGTCTCGTCCTATCAGACTTCAACTAATTCTAGAACCAATGAGTAATTGTTGGAACCTCTACGCTTTTAGGTCTCTTTATTGACAAAAGTTTTTTTGAAAAAAGGTAAGACCATGCAGGCATTTTTTCCATCCCTTCCATAAAGAACGTATATTAGTTATTGAATAACCTCTTAAAACGTTTTCTTATCCTCATGTATAATGGTTTTTATAAATAAAGAAAAATAAAAGCAGTTATCAAGAACTAGTTTTAACTTCTAAATATTCTTGGTGGGAAAGGTTAATAATAATTCTCTTTCACTATAATTATATATACTAATGGAATATTAAACAGAAGGTTATTACATACTCTCCCCTTAGAGAGAACATCACCCTCGGTGTTCATCTCTCACTAAAATTTTAAATTCTACTCATGATATAACAATCTAAACCACCCAATAGGGGATCATTCCTCCTCAAAATTAAGGATTTCATCTCCAAAAAAAAACCAATAACCAAAAATGATAACATTGTTATCAATAATTATAAGCATTTATAGCTGCAAAAATATACAAGTTTCATTTTCCATCACTTACCCATTACTCTTGAAATTCATGGTCACATTTTTGTAAGTTCTCTAAGAATGTTTCTGGAAACCCATCCACACTCCATGACAAGCACCCTGTAATATATGACTAACAAATACAACATAGTCATATTAGTCACAAAATTTCCAATCAAATGAAATATTTTTAACTATGAATCAATTATGCAATTTTAGGTGATATTTCAATCACAGTACTTCTACAAATACTTGGAGAGCACCAACACTCTAATCATCAAATGGATAAATCACTGCACTATGTGCACACTGTCTTAGCTTCTAGTAAAGACATCGACATAGTACTTCTAAAAGTACTTAGAGAGCACGTAACGCTCTGTAATCATCAAAATGATCAAAATCGATGTTAGGGTACATGCCTACGGTCATTATGCTTCTTAAGGGATGGTACAGTTTTCACTTCCTTAGCCAGGAAGATTTGGAGGAAATAATAGCTATTCCATGGATTCATGGGAGAAGTTTCCTGGCTCTCCATAAGTGGTACATTGGGTACAATCCCCTCTGTAACGCCCCCTCCGACAAGTTGGTATGGGTAAAATTACCAGGTCTCCCTTTGGAATTATGGACGAAATAGGCTCTTACTGACATCGGAAATGCTATTGGGAAATTTATATATGAGGACCCATGCTATCTGGGTGCATAAGACAAAAGGGTCGCCTGGATCCTTATTGAAAAGGATTACAGAGGGGGTTTCCCCGTTCATATTGAACTGCACTGGGGTGACATATTCCTACAATAAAGATTGAATTATTGGGGATTCCGTTCAGATGCTCTTTTTGCCACAGAATCGGTCACATGTGACAACAATACCCTTTCTAGTCGGGCAGTCGTTTCCATGGCAGAAGATGCTATAATGGAATCGTGGGACCCCTCTCGGAAACGGGTCGAAAAGGTTGTTAGAATCAAAAAGGAAAAGAGAAAATGACACATAATTTTCCACTACAGCACTCAGGTACACACTCTCACCATAACTCTCACCTTCCACATGTTTTTGGATCAATTGTCTCTTCGCCCATTACTATTCCCCCATCTCCGATAATTTTGGCTAAATCAGATTTTCCATCGACTGACATCCCACCAACCATTTTGTCTCATCCACCTCCAGAGCGTGTAAACTTCCAAGACATTCCTATCCCCTTGACAATTCCTCATCCTTACCCAAATATTTCATCCACCTCACAAATAGCATATGTTTCTCCTCAAGCTCCACCATGCCAACAATCAAAAGGTAAAGGACCTTGCCTCAATATTACTCCACCAAATTCCCCAAATGGTTCATCGAAAAATTCGGTGGGGAGTGACCTTGACCTCCTTCTACAAAGGAAGACCCTTGATCTCTGTACTCTCACCATCCATAAACCAGTTGATAATTCATCTCCCCATATCAGCCCACACTAGGTGGGGAACATCACAGTGCACAGGGAACAAAACCGTGGTAGTCACCACTTTTGGGGTCACCCCTATAAAAATCCTTTTTCTTCTCTTATGGACAGATTTCTCGTTGCGCTTTCTCTCCTTATCGAATAATGTTTTCTGTTTTTTCTCCCACCTTTTGCTAATCCCATAAGAAATTATCTCCATATTATTTCATGGTCTTGTCCTATCAGAGTTCAACTAACTATAGAACCAAGGAGTAATTGATAATTGTAATTGTTGGAACCTCTATGCTTTTAGGTTTCTTTATTAACAAAAATATTTTTGAAAAAAGGTACGACCGTGGTTTCTTTATTAAGAAAATGTTTTTTTTGAAAAAGGTAAGACCGTGCAGGTGTTTCGTTTATCCCTTCCATAAAAAAATATAAATTAGTTATTAAAGAACCTATTAAAAATTTTTCTTATCTTCATGTAAAATGGCTTTTCCAAATAAAGAAAATAAAAACAGTTATCAAGAATTAATTTTAACTTCTAAATATTCTTGTTGAGAACAGTTAATAATAATTCTCTTTCACTCATATATATATATAATAGAATATTGTATAGAAAGTTATTACACATACACTTTTTTCATTCACTTTAAGTAACTTGTGCCTTTTTTTTAATTACACAAGAAAAATTTACTATCTTTTTAACACCCGCTATATCCATTCAAATTTTTTACCTGAGTCTCTTGATGTTTTTTTACCTTAGTCTCTTGAAAATATCAAGAAACCAAATTAGTTATCCTCAATTATCTAAGGTATTCAAAGAAATTTTTATTTCATCTTCTATATCGCATATAGCTTACGCACATTTTCCTTTCACGATGCATTTCAAGACGTGGTATACTTTACTGTCCAAAAGCAGAACTTCTAGAAATGAATCAGTTTTATTTGAAAATCATCAGTGCAAAAAACTTACTTATTAAACACATCTCTCCATGAAGTTTGCACAAGTTATTCATCATGGAATTTATTTGGAAGGATCTTCCTTTGTCATTTAAGTATCGATTTCATTGCCCAATTTTGAATAATTATTCTAATGAAAAATGAATTCCCATATATTATATACATGTAATAATATTGTGGCTGTGAAGGAGTTCACCCAATAATATGGTGGTTGTGAAGTTCACCCAATTCTGACATATTTTCATATCTAGAGGGATAGCCAATCGAATTCCACAATCCACCCATCAAATAAAACTTTGATTTCATAAAGTCTAGCGACTTTGATATATCTTGTCTGCAAAAGTCAAATGGGCTATGTATATAAAATTTCAGGACAAACAACCCAAGGTCATGCATACTCGTATGTCCTTGTCAATAAAAACATTTGAGGACCATTATGCCACATGAATCGTGGGAGGTTGCAGTACATCATATTTAAGTAGTTCTTTGCCCTTGTAGTTTGATGATGTGGGGCCTTTTTGGCGCAATATATGAGAAACTCTGGAGTTTGCACATGTACAAATACCTAGCTTTGTGAGTACACATAATTTTAATCTTTATGAAAATAAAAAATCTATTTATATCATATAATCTTTTTAAGAATAAAAAGAGAACTTATATCATATATTCATATATTTTTTTTAAATAAATAAATATTATATATCTCATTAAAAAAAAACTACTTATACAAAATATCTATTTATATCCTATAATCTAAATAAATACTTATATCCTATATCCATAATATCTATTTAAAAAAAAAAACATTTATATCATATATTTCAAAACCAAAGAGGCCACTTTATCAATAATTTTTTTTTTTATAAAAAGTCACTTATATCAATATCCCAAATGGATGTGGGGGTAGTTATAATTTATATATAAACAAACAAACAAAATCCACGTATATCATATATCCCAAATGGTTGGCGAGAGAATTATATATAAAAATATATTGTTAGAGATATTAATACAAAAATATATTGTTAGAGATATTAATACAAAAAAGCCACTTATATCATATATCCCAAATGGATGGTGAGGGATTATATTTAAAAATAAAAAGAGCATTATTTCAAATGGATTGTAGGGAATTATATAGTATATATATAGTTGGAGATATCAATACAATTCAAAAAAAAAGTGTTTTTCCTCTTTTCTTAAATTTTGCTTCTCTTTTTTTAGTTAGGAAACTCGAAAACCAATACTCTCTTTTTTTAAATTTTGGTTTTCTTTTCTTTAGTTGTGAAACTCGAAAACCAATACTAGTTTCTCTTCTTTTAGTTTTTGCTTCTCTTTTCCTTAATCGTGAGACTAGAAAACCAACTCTAGCCAGCATCAACACATTCTCTTCCCCTCTCAAAAACTTTCTTAGGATCAATCAAACAATAAAAAAGATAGTTTTATTAGTAGTGCAAAACAATCATTTTTGAAAATCTTTCAAAAACGTTTTTAAGAATAAAAATAGTTAGTTTTATTAAGTAGGAACAATAATAAACTATTAGAAGAATTTAAAAAAAAATTTATTAAATTGTTTTTATTATTTTTACAAATAAAATCTAATTTTTTCCATATATAAACTTTAATTTTAAATTTTAAAATTTTCTTAATAAAATAAATTAATTTATAATTCGAAAATTTTCTTTATTATTTTTTCAAAAAAGAAACCCCTTCTAGTTTACTTCTATTCATTCGTTCGTTCTTTTATATATATATATATATTCTCATTCGTCCATTCCAATATATATATGGTATGACATTTTCATTACTTCTCACTGCATTCATTCAATATATATTATATATGAATTTGGGTAATTAAATATTTAAAAATAAAATAAACTTTTTTAATTAATAATATTAGAAATTTATTTAACATATATAAAATTTGGTTTATATTTATCTTTTTAATAAATATAATATTAATTTGCAATTTTAGATATATTAAATAAATTAATTATTTTATTATAATATTTCAATAATTTATTTTCGTAATACTAGCTAGATCTACTATCTTATCTTCTAGCAAGTTGTAACATGTTAGTTTTAACTTTACCAAAAAAATAAATTATTATACCGTTTAAAAACATTACAATATATATTTATATTATAAAAGGTATATGCAAGTAATACAATAACATAGCATAAAGTTATAAAAAGATATATATATAATATATAAATAGAAACATCACATATATTTGTATTAACTCTTTTGCAATGAATAATGTTTACAGAAACATTCAAATAGAACACCACTTTTTGAAGGAAGAATAATTAGTAATAAAAATCATACTTTATTCTTTAAGCAAAACTTTCTTCATTGTTTGGTTTAAGAATAATCCTTTTTCCAACCCTTTTCGTAAAACCTTAAACAAATTTTCTAATTCACTTATCTGTTTTTTGGCTTGAACTCCTCATAAAACAGTCTCTGAATGACGTTTCAAGCAATAACGTCTATACTCTCCCCTAGTCACCTTGCTCCAAACAGTTCTCTGCTAAGTTACAGAGATAACTTTATGAACATCAAGACTATACAACCCAATTTAGATCTCAACTTATTCAACCAAGGGGTTCCACTCGTCTCGCAACCATCTCAAGAAAACCCTTAGGCCAACAGTACTCTTACTTTGAGAGATCATCGTTGCTTATTCAAAAGTATAATTCTCTAAAAGAAAACAATCCTCCTTCTTTTCCCCCAAGAGAGAAAAAAAAAGAACAACCCCCTCGCATCCCTTTTCCTAGGAAAAGGAGAAAGGTTCCTCCAGCTGTTTGGAGATTCTTGGGTTTCCTCTTTATGTTTTTTTAGATGATTAGTCCATTTACCCAATTTTGTAGCTAGTTATGCATTTTCCCTCAAAATAAATAAAAAGTCTAAATTTGAATATTTACAAATAAGTAATTGAAAATTACTGTGGTAAGTGATGCATTCATGGGTGTTACATCTTTCCCCTCTTGATTAAACACCATCCTTGGTGTTTTCTCCAACCCTCTGAAACACTTTCGGATAAGCCTTAAGCGTAAAGACCTTATCTTCTAAGGTAGCTTCCTCTGGGATGAAGTGCTTCCATAGCACTTTAACCTGGGTGATAGCTCGCCTCGCAATGTTATTTCTCTCTGCTTGAGAATATGCAGAGGCTCTATTAGGACCTCACCGTCTGGCTCGACTTGTACCACAATATAATTTATTAAAATATGGTCATCACATGCATCACTTACTGAAACATATATAAAACAAAAAAACATATATACAACTTTTCCTAATTATCGGAACCTTTTTCCAATTAATCACATGTCTAGGGTCATGCACATATTGTTTTAGTAGAGACATGTGGAACATGTTATGAACCTGAATATGAATGGGTAGTGCTAGTCAATAGGCCACCAACCCAATTATTTCCAAAACTTGGAAAGGTCCACAATATCTAGGTTATAATTTAGCACAACTGCCCCATCACAAGGTGCTTCTTTTTGGTTTGACTCTAATATATACATGATCTACTACTTGATATTCCTTATTTTATTTTTTTTGTGTAAGCCTTCTTCCTGTCTTGGGCAACTTTCAAATTCCAACAAACTTTTCTAACCACTTGCTCCATTTCTACTAACATATTAGGTCCCAATACCAACTTATATTCACGTTTATGCCATTTAATAGGTACCCTACATTTCCTACCATATAATACCTCAAAAGGACTCATTTTTAAATATTCATGGTAGCTTTTGTTGTAAGAAAACTCAACTAGGTGGAGGTATTCCTCCCACTTGGTTGGTTGTTGCATCACATACATTCACATCATATCTTCCATTACCTTATTAACATGATCATTCTTTCCATCGGTTTGAGGGTGATAGACGGTGCTGAATTGAATTTTTGTACCCAAACTTGTGAAAAGGGACTTCCAAAATGTTGATGTAAACTTTACAACTCTGTCAGAAATCACCACCCGAGGTATTCCATGCAACTGGAATACTTCCTTCATGAAAATATTTGCAACCCCAACTGCCTTAAGAAAGGATTTAAATGGTATAAAATGAGTTGCTTTGCTTAGCTTATCTACTACTACCAAGATAGAATCATTTTGTCTTTTAGTCCTTGGTAAGTCGGTGACGAATTCTAAAGTAATTGTATGCCATTTCAATTCTGGTATGGGTAACTGGTGCAGTATTTCAGTAGGGTGTTGATGCTATGCTTTTACCTATTGGAATTCTAGACATTTTGCAAGATATTCAGTAATATATTTTCTCATGATCGGCCAAAAGTACTCTTGCTTGATTGCTAAGAATACTTTTTGATAGCCTGGATGGGGTGTGTATGGGTTCTTATGAAACTCATACAACATTAATTATTTAATGGAAATTTGATTAGGAATATATATCCTACCTCTAAAGAGTAACAAGTCATTACTATTTATACTATAATCAGTTTACTGATTAGAGTTCTGTGCATATCTAGCCTGCTGCCATAGAAATGTATGCTTAGGGTCCTGTTGAGTAGCTCCTTTAATCGTTGCGGAAAAATCATTTTTCTTCCAAATGTAAGAAATTTCATATACAAAATGTGCCTTTCTACTTAACGCATCAGCCACTCAATTTTCTTTACCTTTAATATGCCTTATCTCGAATTTGAATTTGCTCAGGAACACAATCCACTTAGCTTGTTGAGTGTTCAGATTAGGCTAGTTAAAAAAGATCATTAAACTACTATGATCTGTCATTAGAATTTCTTCCCCAACAAATAATGTCACCAAACCTTGAATGCATGAACTACTACAATTAATTCTAGATCATAAGAAGAATAGTTTTCATGTTCTTTTAACTTACGAGACTCGTAAGTTATTACCTTCCCTTCCTGCATCAGCACTCCTCCAACTCCCAAAATTACATCAGTGCATACTGTGTATTATTTTTTTGGATCAATTATTCTTAGCATGGGTGTGATGGATAATGCATTTTTTAGTTGTTCAAAACTTTGTTGGAATTTAGTTGTTCAATTAAAATATTTTCCTTTCTTTTGGAGGGAGGCTATAGGATATGCAATCCTAGAAAATCCCTTTTTGAAACGACGGTAATAAATAGCTAGCCCCATAAAGGATCGAATGTCAGCAACATTTTTAGGTATGAACCATTCAATGATCATTCAGATTTTTTTAGGGTCTACCTCTATACCCTCTGATGAGATAATATGCCCTAAATATTGAATTTGGTCTTTGAAAAAAATCAGATTTTTTGTATTCAGCATAAAGTTGGTTATCACACAAAGTTTGTAACACTATCCTCAAGTGCTTTTTATGTTCTTGTATGTTCCTTGAGTAAATCATAATGTCGTTGATAAAAATCAAGACAAATTTGTCTAGATAGGGGTGGAATATACCATTCACGAGACTCATGAAGGTGGCAGGGGCATTGATAAGCCCAAAGGGAAATACCACAAACTTGTAATGACCATAACGAGTTCAAACTATTTTTTTACAAATGTCTTCGTCCTTAATATGAATCTCATGATATCCAAAACGTAAGTCTATCTTTGAGAACACACTAGCTCCCTTAACCTAATAAAATAGGTCATAAATATGAGGTAATGGTTATTTGTTCTTAATGATGAGCTTGTTTAACTGTTTGTAATCAATACATAATCATAATGCACTGTCCCTCGGTAAAAAAAGTACAGGCACTTTCTAGGGTGATACAGTGGGTCGAATGTAACCTTTATCGAGCAGCTCTTGCAACTGCATCTTGAGTTCAGTTAACTAAGGTATGTTCATGCGATAAGGAGATTTGGACATAGGGGTCACTCCAAGAACTAATTTGATGGTAAAATCAATATCTCTCTTAGGAGGTAGACTAGGTATTTCTTTTGGAAATACATCAATAAATTATTGTATTATAGGCAGTTTTTCCAAAGAGGGGATCTTATCCATAGAGTTGGTATAACCCACTTGTACAACATAAATTTGACAACCCTTCTAGATAAATTTCATCAAATGGTTGGTTGTAGTGGGTCATAGCTTGAAAGCTTTCTTAATTCCCTGAATTTCTTGGCGGGTTCCCTATCCATCTAAAAAGCTAATAGTCTTAGCTTTACAATCTACCATAGGCCAATGTTTTTCAAGCCAATCCATTCTGACGGGCACATCATAGGATCCTAAAGGTAATATATTTAGGTCCATTTGAGTTTGTTGTCCTCATATATTAACAAGGTAGTTTTGAATTTTAGCATTTACTCTTTGCGTAGCTCCTGTAGCTAATTGCACCAGCCACAGAATTTTAAATTTCATTTCTTGTAAATGACATTTTCCCACTACATTTGGACTAATGTACCTCAAACTTGCATCGGGATCTACCAAAATAGAAGTAGAATGATAATATATTTTACCTTCTAGCTCTACCATGGTGGGCTGATATTCTAGTTGACTATCATCTAAGGTTGCATTTATTTTAGGCATGCTTCTAACTACTTCAATTAATGTAGAATATTTTTGTACATTAGCAAGCTGATCATCATGTGTACGATGAGTACAATTTTTATAGTAGTGGGGTTTCCCACACCCCTGAATTGAAGAGGGGGATTTTTGCTGTTGGTTGTTTTCTGGCATGTTCGCCAGTTCTATTTGCCTGTTTTTAGTTTGAGATATGGTTTTCTAAAAGCCTTTCCCATTATATTTGGTTTGGGGTTTTGTTATAGGCATTTTTGGGCACTTCAACCCCAATCATAAATGTCCATAAACTGAGGGCTCCTAAGTCCCTAAAAGTGTTGCTTCACTGCCTAAAGGAACAAGGTCAACTAATTACATCATCTCCCAGAAGTTCTCCACTGAAAACTGCTCATAAATGGTCAAAACTGGACCATACTCAAAGCTCAATGCAGGGGGTGTGATGCATATCACCTTCCTAGTGCACAAGGTGTGATGCATACTAATTTTCTCCTCTGTGGGGTGCGATGGTCGGGAATGGACAAATGGCAGGGACAAAAATGCGAGGTGGAAGATCATGGAATCTTCCAGAAGCTTCCCCTCTGACACTTGCCACTCCATTTTCGACCAGGGATGAGTAAGAGACCATCATTCTCCATGTGGAAAGAGGAACTATCAGAGAGAAGACACTAATCAAGATCCAAGAAGATGACTCGCCTCTCTGTAATCATCTATATATGGATCCCTCATCACAGAGATTTAGAGGCTGGAATTTTGTATCTTATAGAGAAGTGTTGTTGGTTTTCTAGTGTACATTCACAGTCTTGGGTGATCTAGCTTTGCTTGGGGTGAAGAATGGCTTCTTAGTTGGAGGATGATGCTGGGTCAGAGAACATGGTTGTAATCCTCTTGCTACTTTTCATTTGAATAAAGCTATTCTTGTTTTCTTCCATATTCTTGTGTACTTGTTTATATATGCATGTATATGGCTAATACACATCTGATCCTGTATTATTTATGAATTTAGATCCTTGTTTCTTGCATAGTAATATGTTGTTGTGGTTCCACAGGTTCTTTTGAAGCTGGGCAGACAAAGAAGAAGCAGTGAAACTCTATCAAGAAGGAGAGGAAATCAAGCACAAGACTCAGGTTGGCCCTCTTGGTTCTCCTCTCGTCTATTTTCATAAAAGGAAAAAATAGTAGACTTTGATTGTTTGTTTCTAAGATAGCCACCCATCTTAGTGGGAATAGCAGCATCCGAGTGGACACTATTCCCGGATAACAAAATGGCGACTCCACTGGGGAATGACTAGATTACTTGTTAGCCTATCTATCATTGTTTCTTTTATAAACTTACAGATGGAGCTTGAAGTCAAGCCAGCTAGCCTTCGAACTGCATTTTTCATACAAATGCAAAGTAGATCAATGTTGCTTTAGTCTATCTCTGTGTTTTGTTTATGAATTAAACAATAGATCTGCAAGCAATCTAATTGCCCTAAGTGGTGACTCTAGTAACCTCTTAGATCACCCATGTGTTTTACATACACTGATCTTTACTTATTCAGCCTAAACACCTGAACTAGATTGCAAACTATGAGTGAAATCCCATTCAAAGTCTCACACTGCTACCATCACACCTTGCCTTCAAGGTAGCCTGTATGCATCGCACTTCCCGAGTGTAGTAGGTGCGCTGCATACTGAGTTCACTGTGTAACAAGTGCGATGGTCAGGGAGGGTTAACTTTACCCTCTGACTGTGGATTTTTCTCACTGTTTTCAGTCTTATTCAAGAGTTTGTTGTCTGTAGTTAGTGTACTTCTGAGAAAACCCCTTCTCTTGCATTATTCCACCTCCTTAGTGCAAATAACTATAAAGGTTTTTATGTATTGTGCGTCATTTGTAGTTCTCTTTTGTAAAAAGTAGCATAGTCGAACTATCGTCTCTCGATCTGAAAATGTCGTAGCTGTCGTTTTCAATTTTAGAAAACAATCTCATTGTTCTTGATAGTCGATTATACAGTTACTATTGCATAAGATTTGAATTATTAGTTTTAAAGTGTCGAAAAGCAATTTCCATTTCAAAATCGCAAAATGTCTCTCTTGCTTTCACTTTGTTTTGAAAAAGAATTTTGTTGAGTACTGTCGCTTTAAAAGTAATTCAGTTTTGCACATAGCTTTCTTAGCATCATTCACACATTAAGAAGGCTGAAAATAAATACATGCATGTGCATTTGCATTTTGATTGCTTGGCTTGATTTAGGACTGTGCATTTAGCGTGTGCTCTGTGCTTTGTGAAGAAAAGATTCTTGACTTTCTTCCCTTTAGTAGCTAGGATTTTCATTGTTGAAAGAAGATCAAATGTTTGTTTATCATCTTAGACTGTATTTTAGGAATTATATATACATCACGTGGTGAACCTGAAAGGAAAACTGTTAAGCAAGATCAACTTAAAATAAATTCAATGAATCTAACAACGCTTTGGAACTTAACGCACAACATCTAGAGGTCTAGGCTAGAGACATATTTCGGCATTGTAAATCCTGGTAAATGTTGCTTGGGTGATTCCTCCACTCTGAGACGGCAAGTGCTAGTACAAACTTGTGCTCCCACGTACCGTCGAGTATATATTGGGAGACCACAATAGGCTGCATCCTTTATCCTTAGGAAGCCATGTCTACCGCCCTGTCGATCGAAATGCACCGAACACAGCATTTGGGAAGATTGACTGCCGTATCGTAAAAAGTATTCTGCAGTTTTGTGATTGGTTTGGTAATCCTCTCTGCCTAGATCTCCAGAGAAGTCCATTTTGCTCCTTTTTAGACTCCTTAAAGGAAAAAGTCCTCTGAGCACTTGTCACTTCAAGCTTAATAAAAATCGAAGGTGACTAGAGTCATCTTTTGTTTTTTCTCGACTCTTTAAAATTGAAAAAGCAAGTTGTGTCAAAGCGTCTAAAATTCATTTAATTCAAAAAACATTTTTCCCTTTTATTTTGAGTTGATCAAGTAATCCACAATCGTGGAAGAAAGTCAATCAAAACCCCGTCGTTCGCGGAGACTCACGAGTCAACCGTCGTTGACTCCGAAAGCAAAACCATTCCGGACGAAGCGAACTCGTCTAACCGGATTGAAGTCCCCTAGGTTGGTTGGAGTAGGCACTCCAACATCCTTAGAGACTCCGGTTACTCCGAATATTTCTGGAATCCCTACCTCTATAGAAGAAATTCCGCAACAGCAAAAGGACATTACAACTGATTGTAGTGTGACGGTTAACACTTCTATTCCTGAACCGGCTCCGTCTACAGCTGATTCGGAAGGTGTTACTCCCCAACCGTTTGCTACTACAGAACTTACATCTTCTTCGGCACCAGAAATATTTTACAGACCTGACGGTCTACCTCTTTCTCTTGAATTGATTACCATAGAAGAGATTGTGGAAGATCCTCCGTTTAGCACTCCAACGCAACTTGGAGCGGGGATCGCCCTGTGTCCTTCTTCATCAGAAAATATTCACCCACCCTCGGAAGTTGCTGAAGAATCGCTGAGGAATCTTTTGGATAGGCTTAATATGTTTGAACAACCGTCAACATCAAGGACTGTGTCACCCGACACAACAACAGCGGAAGTTCCTTCTGCTATTCCGACAATGTTTGTCGGCATGCCATCTGTCCCAACCAGCTTTCAATCGCTGGATGGAGTCCATATTTCGATAGTATGGACTATTCCCATTTGTTCGTCCGAAATTATATCTGGAATCTCTTACGTTGAGTCTCGATAAATTGACCCATCACAAGGTCAATTTGGGAAAACTGGTCCCCAAAGGCAAATTGTTCCTTTGAGTACTGGATTACCGTCATATGGAGGGCCATATACCCTTTCATTGTCTTCCCCAAAAGGACAACCATGTGTTAGTTTGCAACAGAATTCGGGTTATGCTGGAATTACAACTAACGGTTGGGTACCAATCCTATCTCAACAACCAAGAGTTGTATGCTCAATACAACAAAGTTCACCTATGACAAACATCCCCACTACGCCAGCTATTGTGGCAGTATCACAAGTACAAGCGTCACCAGTTGTATGCCAACCTCAATTTTTGCAGGTTGCAATACAACAATCTCTTGTACCTCTGACACAACCACAATCACCCACTAATGGAATGGTACAGGTTCAAATGGGGAACACCAATCCCCATCTTGGTCAAACAGTCAGTGCTGGACAACAGTCCATGGCTTCACAACCATCGGTGGTGCAATACCAACAACCACAATTCCAGCAAGCTTACCAAGGATATGAGCAACAAGTCTTTGCAAGTAATGGGCAGCAATATCAACCATATCATAATGGTTATGCCCATCAACCTGACCAAAGTTACCAACATCAAATGCATTATGTTGGTATGCAAAGACCGACTGCTCAAACGATTTCGTCTTATCCTAGGTATGCTCAACCAAGCCTGAATCAACAGTTGCCCTTTGTGGAAACTCTAGAGTTACCGGATCTAAGTCAACTAACGAATGATCCAATTGCCTACGCCCCTTAGTGGCTGGCGATTCTGCATAAACTTCCGTCATATATTCCTAAATTTAATGGAAATCTGGGTGAAGACCCATCGAATCATGTGATGACCTTTCATCTATGGTGTTCTTCAAACACTCTCAATGATGATTCGATTCGGCTTCGCCTCTTTCAGCACACGTTAACTGGTCCCGCAACAAAGTGGTATATTGAACTGCCTAGAGCTTCGTTTGATAACTTTAGTACCCTAGCCACAACCTTTTTAACCCATTTTTAGTTACCTATCAGGTACGAAATAGGAACTGAGCTCCTTACCAATTTCAAACAAACGACAACCACTCACATATACGATCATATTCATGAGTGGTGGCGTCATCGTAGAATGGTAAAACCATATTTTCCTGATCAGCTATTGGCTGAATCATTTATTAAGTCACTGTTACCCGCTATTACAGAAGATGTGGCAAAGGGGGGAGTCGTCACTGAAGAGCAAGTTATTGCTCGTGCACAATATCTAGATTGATCTATACTCAGTCTGGCATGCTCTATGATAAAATCCCTGATGCTCCTAGACCATAATTCTCTATTCCTCCGCCTCCTAAATAAAACAAAGACTCTCATGTCGGCAATGGTGTGATAAGCACGACAAGCACTAAAACCGCAAAGGCCACATCCAAAAAGGCCCACACGATTTCAAGTCAAGATGCAAATGAGGAACTTCTAGCCTCGAAATTAAATGACGTGTCAACAGACAAAGGCAAAGAAACCAAGCAACCAGGAGGCAAGAAGAAAAAACAAGGGAAGAAGAAAAACCAGGGAGACTCATCTCCTAGAAAATCTTTTGCAAACCCTTTTGGGAATGTGAAACCAAGAACTCCATGTCATATATGTGATGAGGATCATTGGACCAAAGAGTGTCCATATAAAGAATAACTTAGAAAATATTTCAAAAGTTCAAGAACCTCGGCTGTACTGACGGATCCGTTTCCAAACCCAGGAACAAATCTGGTTGCTAGCGAAAATGCTTCCCCGTCCCAAGTGTTAATGTTGTCAGTCTCGAAGCAACTCAATGATACTCTAATAACGACAAGGAGTAAAGTTTACGGGAATCCATAGATGTTGAACAACAAGGATAATGATCAACCTAGTAGTTCAACAACGACTTCGACACAAGTCGTGCCACCCATCATTCCTAAATTAACGATAAAACCACTAAAGGGAGTAGTACACAAATCGACATTTAATCCTCGTGCCCGAGCAGAATAGCACTATAATATAATGGAGGATTTAGCTCAATCGCCATCCGTGATGTCGACTCTTGAGGTACTGCAAAATTGCCCCTCCCAAAAACAGGCTTTATTATCAGCAATAGGTGGGATTGTCCCAACAGATTCCAATCTTGTATCTTTTAATCATAAAGGATACGACCCTCAGTTACCAGCTCAACTAGCTTTCCTCATTCAAGTGAAAGCCCTCAACAAAATTGTTCACAGAACAATTATTGCTGAGGGGGCATCAACATGTATCATGTCGATGAGTTGCTGGAAAACTCTAGGGTCTCCGTCTTTGTCGCGATCATCAATAATATTAAAAGCATTTGATGGATGAACATATACCCCGTATGGGATACTAAGTAACTTGAGGGTCGAACTGGGGCGCAAAACAGTAGAAATCGATGTTGAAGTCATCGACGGGAATCTTGATTACAACATCCTACTCGAAAGACCCTGGATATATGCCATGGCAGCTGTTGTGTCGACCTACTTTAGGAAAATTGAATTTCCTTCCCAAGGAGGAATTACAATCATCGACCAACAAACTTTTCTCCCCAACAGTTCACAAGTTACGGGAAGCATTCCAATGATCCATGGAAGCCCTAGCATGCTTCATAATATCGGAGTAGGCCTACTAAAAGACCCTACGTTAATGGGAACTTTTACCCTATCGCCTACTACCAATTTGGCGGAAGTGGCTAAAGTAGGAACCTGCAATATGATATCTTCCATTCAAAAGATGTCAGAAAACAATGTTGAAATGGATCATTCATAGGTTTTGCCTCTAACCCCGTTGGAAATATTATAGTAATCAATGTTCTCAGCATGGGAGGAAAACCAGCATCAAAGCTCGTCAAGCATTTGGATAGATAGGTCTAAGGAATACGGCACCTCTTCAGATCCTTGGTCGCATGTACACCTTACAGATGAAGGAATCATTCAATCGATGATGATTGATGGGGCACCATGGGAAGATCACCACCATCGTTCCCATCTTCCAACTTGGAAAGAATATAATTCCGCCGACCTACAACATCCTTCAGTATTTGACTTTCTGACGAATACTGTAAACACGGTGGATTTCGAGAGAAACCTATCCAATATCTAAGAGACTATTGCCATAAACATCTCGACCAAAACATATGTTGTAGAGAACATTCATGTTGGCAAATATTGTTCTTCTTCCGAACTGGAAATATATAGCACTCTCTTTCGCGAGTTTAGAGATGTCTTTGCCTGGTCATATGATGAAATGCCAGGTATCGACTCGAGCATAGTTGAACACGAGATTAAGATGTATCCAGATGTCAAACCGATATGACAACGACTAAGGCAGGTGCACCCCAAGAAAGCCGTTGCCATCAAGGCGGAAGTTGTAAAACTCCTCCATGCTGGTTTCATTTACCTCATTCCTCTAACCGATTGGGTATTGAATATTGTTCCTGTGATGAAAAAACAAGGAACGATTAGAGTGTGCATTGATTACAGGGATGTAAATCAAGCTTGTCTGAAAGACAACTACCCTACACCCTTTATCGACCAAATAATTATGAATTCCGATGCGAAACTTTCATCATGGATGGATTCTGGTATAATCAAATAAATATCCGCCCACAGGACCAGTCAAAGACTGCATTCATTTGTCCATGGGGCACATTCGCATATCGCAAGCTACCCTTTGGTTTGAAGAACGCAAGGGCAACTTTTCAGAGAGCAATGAAATATGCTTTCCATGACATCAAAAACATCATTCAACCTTATCTCAATGATCTCCCAGCTCATTCGCGAAAGCGGACCGATCATCTGCGCCATTTGAGAGTAATA
This sequence comes from Pinus taeda, assembly GCA_000404065.3. NCBI lineage: Eukaryota > Viridiplantae > Streptophyta > Pinopsida > Pinales > Pinaceae > Pinus > Pinus taeda. Next base: position 78,243 of record APFE030069854.1, on the reverse strand, counting down.
TTTCTACGTTGCTGACACTACAAAATAAGACTAAATCTGCACAAATGTGTGTTTTGTGTCAGTTCTGGTCATTTACTTGGCTTCGTTGTCTCAAAGGATGGGATTCGTCTTGACCCTTGCAAGGTTCAGTCAATCATCGATTTGCCTCCACCTTCAAGCCTGCTTCAGATTCAGAAACTCCAAGGGAAAGCAAATTTCCTCAGGAGGTTCGTTCCAAATTACGCCGAACTAGCTAAAGGTTATACTTGTCTTTTAAAGAAGGATGTAACCTTCATTTGGGACCAGGTAGCGCAAGCCTGCTTTGATGCTTTAAATAGATCTCTAATACAAGCATCATTAATGTATGCTCCTGACTATCAAAAAGACTTTAACCTGTATCTGGCTGCAGCAGATACGACCATACCAATGGTTTTAGTTCAAGAAGACAATGGAATTGAACATCCTATATATTATTTAAGCCGAAACTTAAATGATACGGAAATGAAATACTCCTACGTTGAAAAGCTCGCCCTCGCAGTTGTTCAAGCAATACAGAGATTTCGACACTATGTCCTCTTCAGGAAAACTACCATTTTATCATATTACAACCCCATGACTTATATATTATCGCGACAGTTGCTGAGGGGCAATTATTCGAAATGGATAGCAATTCTACGAGAGTTTGATTTGGAATTCAAAAAATCCAAATCCAAGAAAACCCAGGTATTCGCGGAGTTACTATGCGATCTCCCATCGTCGTCCAACAATGCAACATCCGAAGAAGAAATCGTGGATGAAATTTTGTTTCTGATATCTTCAAGCGATTTATGGTACGGAGATATAATCATTTATCTCCAAACACACACATACAGGTCTAATACCTCACACTCCGAACAACAACGTATTCGATACGAAGCAAATTAAGACTACATGATTGTCAGTGATATTCTTTACCGTCGTGGTATCGATACAGTTCTGTGGAGGTGCCTCACCCTTGAGGAGGCCGAAAAAGTCCTGAATGACTGCCATTCAGGTGTGTGTGGGGGGCATCAATCTGGTTATGCTACGGCGCAAAAATTTTTACAAGCAAGATACTTATGGCCAACAATGTTGAAAGATTGCATAACCGCAGTTAGAAGTTGTCCTGCTTGCCAAATTTTCGATAGCAAAACCAGAAGACCACCCGCACCGTTGCAACCAGTAGTAGTTGTTGGACCATTCGCCAAATGGGGCATAGATTTCATGACATGTAACCCCACCTCGAATGGGGGGCATGGGTACATAATAGTCGCAGTGGACTATTTTACCAAATAGGCTGAGGCGATGCCTACATTAAACAACAGCGGCGAAACAACTTCCCTTTTCTTTTTCAATCACATAGTCTCTAGATTCGGCGTTCCACAGGCCATAGTCACAGATCATGGATCGCATTTTCGCAATCACATGATGGTTGAATTGGCTGCCAAATTAGGACTGTCCCACGATAGCTCTACTCCGTACTATCCGCAAGCTAACAGACAGGTTGAAGAAATCAACAAAGTCCTAAAGCGCATGCTGCAAAGGATGATCAGAGTCCACAAATGGGATTGGCACCTAATCCTGTACTCGACCTTGTGGTCATACCGGACATCGGTAAGAAATGCAACCGGATTCACACATTTTCAATTAGTGTATGGTCTGGAAGCAATCTTACCGGTTCAATGTGAAATCTCATCCCTCAAACTCGCAGTCGACCTTCTCCCCGGAACCTCAGAAGAAGAGGCTCGTTTCTTGGAATTAATCCATCTGGATGAAACCCGTCATGATGCAGCTTTAGCTAACGAGGCTCATAAGAAATGAGTCAAAGCATAGTTCGACAAGAATGTCAAACCTTGCATCTTCTCATAGGGTGTCCTGGTTTTACTTTATGACCAGGAATCTGATAAATTGGGAGTAGGGAAATTGAAATCGTTATGGATGGATCGCTATATTGTTAAACGAGTGTTAGCAAAAGGAGCCTATGAGTTGATGGACTATTATGGGATTCCATTGGCGCAACCTCGCAATGGGTTGTACCTCAAGCGTTACTATGCTTGATTTCGCATAGTAATCCTCGTGCTTTTGTTACATTTTTGTTTTCACCAAGAGCATTTAATTTGGTTAAGTAATCCACTTTTTTCATTCGTTGCAGATGTCAAACCTACTGGAATCATTCGTTGGATATTCCGACGGGGCAAGTCATAGTTCGCGGAATCTGTCTTCTGCGACATGGGCCATTTTCAATCCCAGCGACGAGTTAGTAAGTTTCAGAGGAGTGTGTATTGGTCGGTCTACAAAAAACATCGCTGAGTACAACGCATTGATAGAACTCCTTTCTGATGCCATCACACATGGTATATGTCAACTTATCATCAGGCTAGACTCACAGCTTGTCATTCTACAACTCACCGGCATCTATGATGTATGAAATCCAGCTATCTATCGCATGTTCCTAAGGGTCAAAATTTTGGAAAGATAGTTTGATTTCATCCAATATCAACATATTTCCAGAAGTTTAAACACATTAACAGACTCATTGGAAAATTATCTGTTAGATAGACATTTGCGACATTTATAAAAAGAAGCATCACATCAATATATGCAGCGGGATCATATAACTGAACCAAAATAAAGCTCCGAAAATCAAAAATATATTCCATAACTGTTTATAGTCTATACATAATGTTCTGTAACCAAGAAAAAATTAGTCAAATGACCCAAAACTCAAAATGCTAGGGAGCACCCTAGTCTAATAATGCTGGTGATAACAAGTCACCGCCTGTGCAATCATGCGTAAGAGCCTAGTCCATCGACTCAGCACTCCAGTGGTATGTCGCTGCAGCCGCAAAGGCAGCTCATCAGTCCTCACATCCGGGATACCAAGGGTAAGACCCTCAATCTGGTCCTGTAGTGCTGAAAGAGACTCGACCACATCAAGGTCGCGAAGGATAGCCCTCCCAACAGCTTCTCCTACTGGAGCGGCCGTTGGGTCTCTATGGCGTACTGCTAGTCGAACTGGGCCAACATCTGCATGAGCACAGGAGTTTTGATTAGTCTTGATCATAAGAATATAAGGACATTATAAACAACAATGAACAGAGATATGGTCAGAATAAAATTACCCATGACACCCCACTGCTCTCCAGTCGGCAGCACCAAATCCGGATCACCTCGAAAATCCATACCAGCATATGGGAACCTGGAATAAACCATCTCTTGATGGTCAAACCACTTGAATAAGGTCTCAGAAAAAGAAATCTGGGGCTAACCAGCATGCCGAGACATGAGATCAACCCATCTCTGCATCCATGGTTCGATCGGTGGAGGTAGGCCAAGTGATATATATTGTGGCTGCATCAGTGAGATTTGCTCCAAGGCGAAAGTAGTCAAAATAGAGCCATAACCAAATTTCTTGGATCTGTTGCTCTTCACCTTGGTCAACTGTTCCTTCATCATAGAAAGTACTGCATCACACCAATTGAACACCTTTGGTTCAAGGAATTCCAAAGCATACTGCATATAAGGTCTGTTGGCTATATGAAGAGCAGAACTACCAGCCAGTCTAGCAAAAGTAAACAGGATGGTCTGCAAGGGCCGATCAGTGATGTCTCGGGTATTGATCTTGCCGTCCGCACTCGTCTGAGATCCCTCTCTGCAATGCCAGCAAATGTACTCCCTCACAGATTCACCCCCATGGGCGGAGCCTGATAAAGAGAGAGGGGCACCATGCCTCGATAAGCCAGTCAGAAAATAGATGTCCACCACTATCAAGGGGATTGATTTGCCCCTAATCTGGAATACCTGGTTGATAGGATCCCAGGCATTGAGGAAATACATCAAAATACTGATTTGTTGCCTCATGCTCGAGATACGGAAAAACTTCAGCAAGCCACAGTTTCGTAATGCAGCTACTGTGCCCGGACCATGTAAAGCAACAGTGTCCTCTTCTTCATGCTCGCATTCTCGCCATGTGACAACCATTTTCCTCTGATGAATCTCTGAAAAACAAACAAGGGAAGAGTCAAGATCTTCATTTGGTGAAAACAGCCAAAAATTTCATGAGGAAACTATGCAAAAATTTTCTTCCCTGTGCCCATCGCACCCGAGCAAGTGTATTAGGAGCGATGCATACTAACTATTCAGTGGAGACATCAGTATGCATCACACCTTTCGACTAAGGAAGGGTGCGATGATCCTGAGGTGAGTTCTTCAAACCCCACGAGCTCAACAGGACAGGGAAATGAGCTCAAAATCCAAAATGAAAAGCATGTAATGAAAGAGCACAAGTTTAGCTCCTACCTGGTTCGGACGGCGTCGAGAATCGTCCACAGAATCTCCCAGAATTCGCTGGTGAAAATCGGGGGGAAAAGCACCTCCAGAGCTCCAACAAACCAAATTCAAATGAAATGGTAAAATGAGAGGTAAAAGTCACTTTTAATTTACTATGCACGTAATTCAAGTAAAATATTAGTGTTTTAACTCATTTATCATGCATATGTTTTCATTTCTAATCGGTTTGATGAAGAAAATGAATAGGTAGTACAATCTTTGAAAGAACGAAATGTCAATGGTAAATCATAAAACCAATGACCATCATGGCGAGCAATGTTGTCGTAGAGTTCAAGCTCGTTAAAAAATAAACATAAGTCATGAGCAAGTGTTTCCCCTAGCGTTTAAGCTCATTGAAAAATGAACCGATAAATAACCATTGTGAATGCCTTATCGCCAGCTTTTGAGCCTTGGTCGTGTTCTCGCCATCACCTCCACTCTGTTTTTAGCCGATGATTCACCCCCATATGATTGTTTACCCCTTCGAGGAACATCTGTGAAGAGTGATTCTGCTAGCCATCCTTGTAACATTGTCGTGATTGGAAAATTCCAAATCTTACCTAGAATCAGCTACTACCTGAAACCATCACTCGTTCCTCAAAAACGAGTCTTCTTTCAGCTCTTTTCACCTGACTCGTAAAATATGAAAATATTGTTGAGCGATTGGCCTCTTCGGCTCGTTAAAAGGCATCAGAAGTGCTATCCCTCCTCTAGATTTTAATCTTTTTGGACCTGAGGGATTATTACATAAAAAGATCGAGTGCTTGTCTTGTTTGGCTCGTTAAAACTATCGAAAATTCATCCCTTTTGTATTATTTTACGCTTTTTCGGACTCAAGGGATTATATGACAAGAAAGAATCGTTGGAGTCTCCTTTCCGTTCCTTTCAGACTCTCTAAAATTGAAACGGGTTGAGTTATCTTTGTCGTTAAACTTGTTAAAACCAAATAGCGACAAACTCGTCTGCATGGATGAGAACTAGTTTCACTGTCACTAGGCTCGCTAAAATATAGCAACAGGTTCACCCGAAGGGTGGATTATAGAACAAGCATATGTTATCCTCCTCAAGCTTGACAAAAATAAAGAGGTACTGGTCAGCAATGACTGGGGAAATTTGGGAAGAAAACTTGAAAAAACTTTATTGGTAGCAAGTCGCTCTTTAACATGACACTTTCCTTCCGCATCCAAGCCGACTTGGGTTGTTCTGTTCACTGGTCATCACCATTAGTCCATCACACCATTCATATTTGGTTTTAACACTACCAATCCATCATCAGTGTCGTCGATATGTTCAAGAGAAGTCATTCAGACAATTCGCCTATGTCTCTCCCACTGCAATACATTCATGCTCCATTCCTTCATGACCGCCACCCTAAACCCTGTATCGTGAGATTATTTTCACCTCCAAAATCATTTGCTTCGTTCTGTGTCATTGATGTGGGATTCATTAAGGCCCTTGTACGACGGGTCGCTCCTTGTCGACATCAGCTCATTCTCCAAGAAGTTGATTTAGGAACAACCCTTTCAGTACTTTGAAGCTTGCATGCCTCAATGGCAAGTTTCTCACTTTCAGCGACAGGTTTACGTCAATGGCCTTCGAACGAGAGATTTTACATAGTGTTCGACGCCAAGTCCTTTTTCACACCACGTGAATTGTAATGTAATACCTTGCGGGTCATTTTCATTATTGGTGATTCCTCTCGCGCTTGTTAACAACTTACATCATTGGCTGGTAATCAGGTGATGTCTTTCCGTGTTCGACTCCAGAACATTTTTCACATGGATTGACTTGTACTCTGAGTGAAGATTGAACAAATTTTGAAGACCCTAGATCTAGTTTCATCCATCCAGGTTGTGATATATTCAGGAATATAAAAACATCAAGTGTACATCATTTTCGAACAGATGATCATCCAAATCAAATGATGATCAGTCCATATCATCAGTCTATCACATAGACGATTGTCTGTCCTATGTACATGAAAATGAATTTATAAAGCTGAGCATGGGAATGCCCGCCTCAGCTAGATCATGAAAAAATGTTGTCAAAATAATGTATTGTATTTTATCTTATTATAGGTTGCGTCCCAGCTCGAAAAAACTTCAGATCCTCATAGTAAAGCATTTCACCTGACATCAAAAAGATTAACGACCTCATGCTTTAGGGGGCAACTGTTATAGACATATTTGGGCACTTCAACCCCAATCATAAATTTCCATAAACTAAGGGCTCCTAAGTCCCTAAATGTGTTGCTTCGCTGCCTAAAGGAACAAGGTCATCTGATTACATCATCTCCCAGAAGTTCTCCACTAAAACCTGCTCATAAATGGTCAAAACGGGACCATACTGAAAACCCAATGTAGAGGGTGCGATGCATATCACCTTCCTAGTGTACAAGGTGTGATGCATACGGAATGGCTCCTCTATAGGGTGCGATGGTCGGGAATGGACAAATGGCAGGGAAAAAATGCGAGGTGGAAGATCATGGAATCTTCCAGAAGCTTCCCCTCTGACACTTGCCTCTCTGTTTTTGACCAGAGATGAGTAAGATATCACCATTCTCCAAGTGGAAGTAGGAACTATCAGAGAGAGGACAATAATAAAGATCCCAGAAGATGACTCACCTCCCTTCAATCATCTATATATGGATCCCTCATCACAGAGATCCAGAGGCTGGAATTTTGTATCTTATAGAGAAGTGTTTTTGGTTTTCCGGTGTATATTCATAGTGTTGGGTGATCTAAGCTTTACTTGAGGTGAAGAAGGGCTTTCTGGCTGGAGGATGATGCTGGGTCAGAACATATGGTTTTAATCCTCTTGCTACTTTTCATCTTAATAAAGCTATTCAAGTTTTCCTCCATATTCTTGTATGTTTATTTATATACGCATTTGTATGGTTAACGCACATCTGGTCCTGTGTTATTTATGAATATAGATCTTTGTTCTTCGATAGTAGTATGTTGCTGTGATTCCACAGGTGCTCTTTGAAGCTGGGCAGACAAAGAAGAGGTGGCAAATCTCTATCAGGAAGGAGAGGAAATCAAGCGCAAGACTAAGGTTGGTCTCCTTTGTTCCACTCCTATCTATTTTCATAAAGGAAAGCGAAAGTAGACTTTACTTGTTTGTTTCTAAGATAGCTACCAATCTTATTGGGAATAGCAGCATTCGAGTGGACACTATTCCTGATAACATGTTGGGTTGATTTTTTATACCTTGATTTATCTCTTACAACAACCTTGATTCTTCTTGGTAACATACTTTCCTTGCTTTTTTTGTCATATGTTTGTTTATGTTTCCTTTTTCATTATGTGTAATTCACTTCAAGCTTCCCTATCTTCTTGGAACATGGGTCTTATTAGCTTTCTAAGATGAGGAAAAATACACTTAATTGAAGGTTCTTGTACTTGATCTTTCCAAGTATGCTATGAAATCAGCTCACAAAAAGATAGAGAAGATAGATCAACGCCTTAGAATTCAGCTTCTTCGAGGGGGCAACCTCCTTTACATTACACAAATGAACAATTCTTGGATGATACAAATGACAAAACCTCCTTTCTATGTATAGGAGTCTAAGGGGTCATAATATAATCAGAGCTGACATAAAAATAATAATGTAGGGGCATAATAATAACAATAGTGGGCTTCTATGGGGCACAATAGTAACAATATGGGGACTACATGGGTACAACAATATAATAAGGGGGTTGTACTAATAATAATAAGGGGTTACACTAGTAGTATAGGGCCTAACATGCCCCTCTCTTTCAAAAAGTGTTGTAAAATATGCTTGAGTAGCTCTTGATGCTTCTATATAAAATTCTTGTCCTTCCATGTGAAATATTCAACAGGTAAGTTCTTCCACTTGATGAGATGCTTTGAAATTGATCGATTTCGTCGTTGTTGACTTCTCAGTTTCGTAAATGCTTCAGGTTCCAATATGCTTTTTCCTTCCTTTTTAAGTCCTGGAAATATTGTTGGAACTAGGATATTCGACAACTTTTGAATGAGCTCCCACCCTCCTTCACCATTATTTCATTCATACCTTCCCTTGTTTATCAAATTTGGTTGGATAATTGTACCAACCTATACCATTTCTGCAACCATATGTTCAATTTCACTCCTTTGGGCATATGGATATCTATAAGCCTTGACGTTCGGAGGAACACATCCTGGAATAAAACGAATAACCTGATCGTGATCACGAATATGTGGGAGACCTTCGGGAGTCTCAAATACCTTGGAATGATTGTCCAAAACTTTTTGGAGATCTAGAGAAACACATGATTATATGTGCGAGCAGTTAGCGAACATAATTATGCAATTACGCCACGTTGTTATTTCTTTAGAAGCTTTGTCATTCCATCAGAGTTGATTATCTTTCATGGTTTCCCTGTGATACCCCTTAATTCAAGTTCCTTTCCTTCCAAATAAAATTTCATAAAAAGTTCTTGAAAATTAAAAGCTATTGTACCCAAGGATTGTAGCCATTGGACTCCTAGTACAACATCAGCACAACCCATTGGAACTGAAAACATTGGGCTATTAAATACATATTCTCCCATGGATAACTTGATATTATGGCACTTTCTTGAGCAATTTATGGTTCCTACAGTTACGACCGTCACTTGACACTTTGGTGCTGGTTTTAGGAAGCAATTCAAGTCCTTAGCTATATTACAATTAATAAAATTATGGGTACTACTTGAATCAATCAACACTATTACCTTTTTCTTCTTGATATGTCCTTCTATATTTACAGTTTGAGGAGTGGTAATTACGGAGAATGCATTACAAGATATGGTCAGATTCATTTCTTCTTTCTCTAGGGTTGGTTCTTGGTGAGTATCCTTTTCTTTTGATGTTTCTTGATACATTTCTTCCTGATATTTCACTGTTTGAACCTTCTTCCTCTTGATATGTCCTTCTATATTGAGAGTATGGGGAGTGGTAATTTCTTCCAATGCTTTACAAGATATGGTCAGATTCATTTGTTGATGCTCGATGTGATCTTTCACTTCTTGATCATTTTTCTTCTTGATATTTCCTTATATGTTGATAGTTTGAGGAGTGGTAATTTTGGATAATGCATTACAAGATATGGTTCGATTCATTTCTTCTTTCTCGATGTGATATTTCACTTCTTGAACCTTTTTCTTCTTGATATGTTCTTATATCTTGAGAGTTTGAGGAGTGGTAAACATTGCCAATACTTTACAAGATATGGTCGAATTCATTTCTTCTTTCTTTATGGCTGGGTCCTGGTGCATATCCTCTTCTTTTAATGTTTCTTAATCCTTTTCTTCCTCCTCTTCATACTCTATGTAAAATAATTTCTTCTCAGCACACTTATGACCTTTAGTGAATTTTCTATCACAATTGAAACAATGCCATTTTTTCTTTTTTCTTCCAATTGTTGTGGTGTAACCCTTGTAGGTTGTGGAATGCTAGGAGAAACAACACTTCTATCTTTATAGTTGTGAGGGGTAGAATTCCTTGTTGCCATAATTTTTCTTTCAACTTTGTAACAAAATGTTTTTTCTCTTTTTTCTTCCAATTGTTGTGGTGTTGCTCTAAAGAAGGTGTTGCTCTTTGTATTCTCATAATATGATATAATTTCCTCTGTGAAAATTGACCACGTAACAAGTTTTTTACGATAACAAAGCCCTTTAGACCGTAAAAATTGATCTTGTTCTAAATATGAAGATGTAATACATACCTTTCGTAATAGTGGTACACCATGTAGATCAAAATATTTCTCCATCTGTAGTATCCAATTTACCGAATCCTTGCCATCAAATTTCCTCATCTCGTTTTTTCTTGATTTTAGGAGCTCAATCTCGAAATGACTGTAAATCTATATTTTCGGATCTTTAAGTTATGAAATTTCGACCTGTAGTAGCCCTCTGCATCCTCTTTTCAATGCCACTAGTCTGATTTAATTTAGATTCTCCAAGAAATATTTATGCACAATATTGCAAGATGACCTTATTATAGACCTTTTCAGAAGAGCGAACTTGTCTGAAGTTCCACGTGTCACTGTTTTGACCCTCAAATCTGAAAAATATACACAGGAAACTGCAATCCATCCTCTTTCTATAACTTCTTACGAAATTTCAATCTGATGCTCAAAACAAAAGTTATGACTATTTTCCCTAGGTCACCTATTTGGAATGTAATTTGGGAGTCTGCAAAAAGGCCAACTTCCTCAGATCATATCTCCATAAAGATTGTGCAAAAATCTCTGAAATTTGGACCCGAGGTTCAGAATGATTTCGGCCCAAATGGGTTTTTTTTGTAGCATCTGAAACGTCGCAGAAAAAAGTGATAGTGCAAATTCCACGATGACCTGTTTGGAGCAGCGAAACCCTAGAATCCAAAGCCCTGATACCAAATGTTATGAAACCAGCGCACAAAAGGATAGAAAAGATAGGTCAACGCCTTAGAATTCAGCTTCTTAGAGGGAGCAACCTCCTTTACATTACACAAATGAACAATTCTTGAATGATACAAATGAAAAAACCTCCTTTCTATATATAGGAGTCTAAGGGTCATAATATAATGAGAGCCAACATAACAATAATAATGTAGGGGCACAATAATAATAATAGTGGGCTTCTATGGGGCACATTAGTAACAATATGGGGACTACATGGGTAAACATATATAATAAGGGGGTTTTACTAATAACAATAAGGGGTTACACTAGTAGTATAGGGGCCTAACAAAGTATTACTTTCTTTTTGAGATACATCTTTTTCATTTCTATTTTGTTGGGTGCATGATATTGAAGCTAATTAGAGTGTTGGCATTTCTTTGTCATATATCTTTGGTGTTTTAATTTTAATGTTATTGGGTTGATTTTTTCTACCTTGATTTATCTCATAGAACTATGGTCCAAATGCACCAAAACACTCCAAAGAGAAACCCTACGATTATCAGGATCCCCTACTCAATCAAAATGTGGTATCCTGAGAATGTGGGCATATGATGCAGTGCCAAAGAACTAGAAATGATGCACCTATCATTAATGCTAGTATCATATCCCCATCTTCTCAACACATAACATTTTAATCGACAAAATGAAAAATTTGATCAATGAAGAGGATGCCAATGAAAAAGATGATGATATCATGGCCACTGAACAACCTTGATGCTTCTTGGTAACATATTTTCCTTACTTTTGTTGTTATATGTTCATCTATGTTTCCTTTTTCATTATGTGTAATTCAGTTTTCTTCCCTATTTGCTTGGAACCTGGGTCTTATTAGCTTCCCAATATGAGTCAGGATACATGTTGGGTTATTTAATTCTACGTTAAATCCCTGTCATTAATTGTCAACTTGAGGTTTGTGAACTGATGAGGTATATGTGTACTATATGTACTAGGTGGTTATTTATCATAAAATATTAATCTAATGAAATTGAAACTAATTACAAAGCAAATTAAATCAATCCAATTCAATCATAAATAAATTGAAATCACACTTGCATAAAGGAATCACACTTGCTGAAATGAAAATCACACTTCACACTTGCTGAATTGAAAATCACACTTGCTAAAAGGAAATCCATTGTTGCATAAAATGAAAATAAATGAAATAACATAATTACATAATGTTACCAATATGTACAACAAATGAAAAAGAGATGTGCAAATTGTGGTTGATGAGGGCCCTCCATTCCTCAGCAAGAACATCGAACAATTATCACATCTTGGAGATCAAAGTAGTTGTATGTATTTCGTAAAATGAAGTTACAAGATATTACAAGAATTCTCCATCCTCACTTTACAGATTACATCTTGGATGAAACTCTGAAATATGGAACTTGGAACATCTAACTAGCAACCTCCCCTTTGTATAAAGGATGCACTCCTATTTATACAAAAGCTGAAGATCACTTTTCAATGAATATATATCCTTAAATCTTTCCTAATCCACTTTTATCTCTCGTGGTTACAACCAATCACCTAAAAATATAAGATACAAATACTCTCAAAATTCTCTCTTTGTTTTGATAAAAGACAAATATCAAAACATCCATGATTATTCTGCTTTGAATGTTCTTAGTTAATGATCTACATCTTCTACAAATATACCACAAATTTTCATGAGTTCGATTTTGAAATTCAAATTTCTAGTTGGGTGGTCAAATAGGACCCTTATAGAATCTCCAAGTAGGCCTACAATATCAAAAAAATCATACCACTTTTAGATATATATGAAAGCATGCTAATTTCCTAATATTTATTCATAAATTCTCTTAAAATACTCAAAATAAATTTCTTGGAAAATAATAATGATAAACCCATATAATCATGAAAATGGTTACTTAATGTAGCGTTATGGTGCTATAGAGTTACAAAATGAGAGTAAAATTATGAAAATATGGTTAAAAGTGGATGACATTTTGGAGACCCAGCATACCCCCCAACTGAAGATGTTGCATGTCCTCATGCAACTATTGCATTGATTTCCTTAATCATAAGTTGATCTTCTTGAAATGTTTTTCTTCTATGTGAGATTTGGCTTTGTTTTCATTCTCTTTTAACTTTGCATAATCATACCATTTTATAACGTTATTCTTTTTGCAAAATGTACTTTGAAAGATATTTGATTGCAACATATTTTTTTATGGTTGGTTCTTGTGTGACAACCAAAATTTATGAGTATTGGTTCTTGTGTAACAATACTTTTCTTATTTTTGTTGCATCAAAATACTTGAAAACATTGAGAATTCCTTTTTAAGTCCCCATAGTGGTTGTCAACCATTTAATGTGCTCATCAATTGATCATTGCAAAACATATAAAATTTTGGAATCAAAATTCAATAATAGTTTATTCAGAAAAATATGTTGGTTAGGATGAAATGAAATGTGACATGTGACATGAAATGTGAATATCCCTTTCCCCCAACTAAAGGTGTTTTCAGTTTTTGGTAAATGAGAAAGGGAATATAAATGAGGCGAGGAATTTTTCAACATCACAATTTTAGCATATAAGGAATTACATGATTAAATATTAGAAAACAATATACCTTCAACTACCTGAAAATTGGACAAGCTATGTATATAGAAGAGTGTGTCTGTTGCTACTGGATCATGGAATGTGATGTAAAAGAATCTTATTTGATTTTTCTTTCTCTTCATTGTATGAATAGAGGATGAAATTGGAATCTTTATTGCTATGGCTATTGAATTCTAAATTGAGTTCTACTGCAAGATACTGAAATCATGTAGTCTTTATTCATTCCCACTCAGTGGAATAATTATAATCTATGTGAATAGATGCGTTGATGTCGAACATAGAAAATAAATTGTTGGATTACTGGTCATTAATGAATGTCATTAACCAACACGAGAGTACTCACCACTGATGTCATTCAGAGTCAAGATGCATAAGTACATCTTACTAGCTACGAATATATGTGTCGTAGTTGAGTCACCTAGAAGATCTAACAAACAGTGGACATTGATGTATTCCCATTGTTTATTCACAAGAGAACTTTCCATTAAGGCATGCAAGCCTCAAGGTACTTGAAATATCTCTAGTCCTTATCCCTGATAATGTGTCAGAGTTGATGGGTCACAACTTGTTAGAAGGAGGGACTTAATGAATCCTCCATCATCTAACGCAAGTATAAAATAATAATTTGAAGGACTATAGATGGAAATTTTGCATTGAAGCAAGGTTTATTTGATATAAAGGAAAAGGAAAATGGGGCAACTCAGCTTTGTAAGCGAGTTGAATGAATTGATTTTTGGGTTAAGGGTGAGTGAAAATGAGGTAGGAAAGTATGACAATTGCAAAGGGAAATGAGTTTTCGGTAGTAGGGAGATGGAAATGCATGCATCTATTGTAGGCTTAGAATGAGTAGCAATGGTAAAATTGGTATCTTTTTAGTAGAAATGGTGTAATGGATCTGATTTGACATGGAATGATCATGCTCTTCTGAAAGAAACTTGGTCTTTAAAAGTCACTTGTGCATATAGTGATCTTCTTTTATCTTCCTCGAACCTACAAAAACTTAGCACTCTTTTGCAATAAAATGTAAGACTATCAAGAGAGAGAGAGAGAGAGAGAGATTATTAGTCTCTCTTCATATGATATATAAAAAAAAAAAAAACAGAAATAGTACTAATAAAACAAATTCAAGGAAGAAAAATTAAATGCACTTTTAGCTGTTTGGAAAGTGGTACCTTGGATCATCTATTAGTGATTTGTTGGTGAATTATTCATTGTGTTTCTAACAAATTTTGAGCTTGAGGCCTCTTCTCTACACACTTAAGACCATAAACCAAATTTGCATAAGCTACTAAATTGTGTCGATTCTATAGATATCAAAAATATGGATCATTGCACTGCCTTGCTACTTTTCATATTGCAATTAGACTCAGATAGTGATTTGTCAATTATCATAGTTTGGTTTTTAATATTCGTAGGTTTAGATGAAGGTTGAAGCATGTGACTGAGTTTTTCCTTTTTCTCTAGCGCTCCACCCTTATCCATCATCCTATGGATCATGAAAATGCTCAAAAATCAAAATTCTTTGATTAGATTGAAACCTGTGGGAAAGCATAGATCTCATTTCCCTGAATCCAACACAATTTTCTTCACTAAAATATGACTTTAGATGCCCCCGACATCACATTCTATTCATTTTTGGAAATAACTAAAAAAAAAAATGGAGTTGTAGGAATTCCCAATCAGCAATCTGTATGCTAACTGGGTCATGACTTGGCAAGTTGATTGGTCCTTCATTTACCAATGAATGGTTGACTTTTGGCATCATTTGACTAGTTGAAATGTGGTTATTTTCTATTGGTTTAGGGTTTGTTATGGTGGCCCAATGAGGAAGTGACACATGGACCAACAATTGGTTGCCACGTGGCCTCCTCATGGAGGACCAAAATTTGTGTGAGGTTGAGTGACTATGACAGGATTCGAAACTGAGACCTCCTTGGTAGCACGAAGGATCTATACCGATCTACCTACATATGTTTCTTGTTAACAAATCTCCTCGAATCTAATTTAAGGTTTGATCAATGTGCCTTTGGGGAAAGGGGTCAGGCTAAGCCCTAGCCCCTAGCCCTCCAATGCCACAAAACCATAGGCGGGGGCCAAGGGCTAGGCCTTAGCCTGATGCACAGTCATGGTCCCATGCTAAAATCCATAAGGTTCTAGCGTAAAAATGAAAGGGGGCTAGCCCTAAGGCACATGGTTCCATATGACCACAGGCATAGCAAAGGAATTGGGGACTAGTCCGGGGTTGTATGACCCACAATGTGACCACATTGGGATAATAAAGGGCGTGGAAATCCATTGGCCCTTAAACCATGATCTCTAGAACCCAACGCGGTCATATGGTGGCACATGACCATCATATTCAGAACCGAGGCTTAATGGAAAATTTATCAGTCCTGCAAATTCAACCACCAATCAGAAGTATAGGCTAGGTTTGCATGCAGTTTCTGCATTCGAGGCACACAAGTCAGGTTTAGGTCAAATTGTAGGATTATTAACAACAGAATTGGGCAGAAACTTGAAACAGTGATATTTTACTCAATTTTTGGACAAATGAGGTGCAAAAAGTGTTAAAACAGGGGTTTTTGATAGTGTTGGATCCATTGGAGACATCATTTTTTGTTTGTTTGAGCTTTGTAAAAACTTTATACTTTTGAGTATGAATTTAAATCTTTTATCCAATTTGCATTGCAAAATTCTAAAACTAACTTTATTCAAATTTATTTTCTGATCTTCCTGGTCGTAGAGAGCACAAGAAGAGAGCATACTCAACAATATTGAAATCCTTTATTCATTTGGAATGTGAAATTTAAAACACAAAGTGAAAGGATTCGACCTCTAACTTTAAATTTTGGCTCTCAAAACTCTATTTGTTCTCCTTCTTCACAAATGTTCCTTCTCTTTCTACATCTTCCTACAAATGATTAGTGAGCAAGGTGGCTCTTACTACACCACCAATAAATAGAATTGCAAATAAAAGGAATTCTAACTTAAAAAAAAAAGAGAACTTGATAACATCACCTAACTTAGTTTTATTTATTGATTATATCCTACTCTATTGGAAATAGAAAAATTGGTTCAAGTGTATGCACATTTCTAGTGTAACCATATGCGTAATAGGAGTAAAAAGATATTAATGCTTTGCTTTGAAAAACATGCATTAAAGTATCAAAGCATGAAAGATCAATTTTTTTGATAATTCAATCAAGAAGTAAGGAAGAATGAAAGAGTGATGTGACTTGATCCCTAATTGGAACCATCTTTGAATAAAGCTATGACATTCCTAATTCCTTTCTTGGTTTAGATCACATTGAATATCCTCCTTTATTATGCATTCCTCAATCTTAGATTCTAGCGGTTTCCCCCATCAAAATTATTCCATGATTTTGTAGTCCCTTCAACATATTGACAAGAGGAATCAAAAGAGACTTGAAGATCTTCTTGTGGAGGTGGAAAGATAGACAAGTTTCTAAATTTGGTTAAAATATACTCTTCCTGAGATGCAGATATCCCAATTGTTGCTAGTATTCGAGAAAGTTCTTAATTATATGTGAATTACTCCAACTAGCTGATAATTCCTGTCATGCAAACAAATTAGTACAACATTTTGAATAATTATTGAAATTTAATATGCATCATAAATGATTTTAATATGATTTTAACCATGCATATAAGAATAAATGCAACTATCATGATTTGTCAAACTTTCAAAATAAGAACTTATGTATACCTCCCTAGCAATGACGAATTTTTTTTGGGTGATTTAATTATGAGTTAAATCCCTGTCATTAGTTGTCAATCCAAGGTTCATGAACTTGTGAGGTGTACGTGTACTATATGTACTAGGTGGTTATTTATCAAAATAGAATAATCTAATGCAATTGAACCTAATTACAAATACAGGTGTTATCCTTGATGGAAACTCACATATATGATGTATGATGGCATTTCACAATGCATGACCTCAACATCAAAGGATTACAGATCAGACTCCAGAGATTGAAGAAAGAGAATGCTTTAAGAAGTCACATATACAAGCAGGTACACAGAATACAAAGAGCATATACATATGCACACACTTTCACAGAAGGAAAAACATGTATGGGATGGAAAAATAAGGATAATGAATACTAGGGATTCCTATCATGGTATTGACCCATGGTAATGAGTGTGACAAAGAATATTGATACCATCAAAGAATACCAACAACATAACTATGGTTTTTGTCTGAGGTATTAGAAAAGGATATAAGTATATAAGAAGGAGAAGATCAAAGGACTAAGTGTGCAAATAATGAATATTTTATGAATACTTAGATCAAAATAAAATATGCATGTTATGGGTTTCTAGTGATTTTCTTGATCTGAACTAACTATGCACCTAAGTGGTTGATGATGGATAACATCTAATTATGGATGAGGATCATAAGACCTTAATTATCATTATGTGGTTTGATAATGGATAGTCTAAATGTTATTTCTAGCACATATTTAATTCTTTATATTCTATGATCTAAGTATATGTGATGTCTCGAATAGCTTCCAAGTCATAAGTATTTATCTACAGACCTATATGTTGGTATAAGTAGCGTATAGACTATGAAATATGATGTTTGAAGTTGCAGTTGGTTCTGGTTGTTGATGTAGATTTCTAGGTTCAGCTTTGTCTTCTGGTGACAGTGATCTGATTGTTCAAATTAATTGAATGTGATTTGCTTCAGTGTTGATGAATTTTAGTGATTGGTTGTATTGCAGTGGTGATTTATTTTGAGCTTCAATGTTACTGATGGGTCCAGTATGAAAATTGGATGAAAATTGGCCTTTATATTGTGTTATTGTGTACTAGGAGTATCTAGTCTGAAAATTTATGAAACATGGTCCCTGGAGGAAGAGTGAAGGTAGTAGCCTTCTGTAGGTTGATGCCTACATACTAGTAAACATATATGCTAGTACAGGAACCAGCAGTTGGAGCTCCCTTCCAATGGAAGCAGGAGAACAAGTGAAGGTTTAAGCCTTCTATAGGTTAATGCATATATACTGGTAAATATATCATCTAGTACAAGAGCTAGGGGTTTGTAGCTCCCTTCTAGTAGAAGCTGGAGAATGAGAGAAGGTTGTAGCCTTTTGTAGGTGGGTGCATACTGGTGTGATTCTGCACCAAAACAATATTGTAAACATGTTTTTCTTATATTAAAAGAATACAGAGATGACAACATTACGTGGTATTTCTCTTGCATTGGGTTTCCACCTTAAATCTTGGTGTTCATGTGTGTTGCTTACGTGTGATGGTTCATTATGTTATTACTGCACATGGTTATTTTTTAATGGTTAATAAAGTATTGATGCACTAGTTAAATATCAACATATGATGAATTAATTGAATCATAAGTTCACTAGATATATGCTAGTTTCCTTACGAACAGTTGTGTGCACACATGAGTTCCCTTCATCGAAGTAGAGTATATAAATCTGATTATGAAATGAAAAAGTTATTGATTTTATAATACTGATTCACACCCCCCTCTCAGTATTATTCCCAACAATGCATTCCTCAATCTCAGATTCTAGTGGTTTCTCCCCATAAAAATTATTCCATGATTCTTTAGTCTCTTCAACAGATTGCCAAGAGGAATCAAAAGAGACTTGAAGATCTTCTTGTGGAGGTGGAGAGATAGAACAATTTCTAAATGCAGTTAAGATATACTCTTCTTGAGATGCAGATATCTGAGATGTTGCTAGGATTAGAGAAAGTTCTTGGAAGGACATTCTTCAAACTCTTAATTGTCTATGAATTACTCCAACTAGTTGATAATTCCTTGTCGTGAACACAGATTAGTACAAAGTTTAGAAAGCTTATTAAAATTTAATATGCATCATAAATGATTTTAATATGATTTTAACCATGCATGTAAGAATATAATGCAACTATCCTGATTTGTCAAAATTTCAAAATAAGCACCTATTTATACTTCTCCAACAATGACGCCAAAATTTTGGTGAGTGAGTTAAATTCCCATCATTAATTGTCAACCCGGGGTTCGTGAATTTATGAGGTATATGTGTACTATATATACTACATGGTTATTTATCTGAATAGATTAATCTAACGCAATTTAACCTAATTACAAAGAAAATTAAATAAATCCAATCTAATCATAAAGAAATTGAAATCACACTTGCTGAAATGAAAATCACACTTCACACTTGCTGAATTGAAAATCACACTTGCATAAAATGAAAATAAATGAAATAACATAATTACATAATATTACCAATATGTACAACAAATGAAAAAGATATGTGCAAACTGTGGTTGATGGGGGCCCTCCATTCCTTAACAAGCACATCAAACAATTATCACATCTTCGAGATCAAAGTAGCAGTTTGTATTTCATAAAATGAAGTTACAAGATATTACAAGAATTCTCTATCCTCACTTTACAAATCACATCTTGGATGGAAGTCTGAAATATGGAACTTGGAACTTCTAACCAAGAAACTCCCCTTTGTATAAAGGATGCACTCCTATTAATATAAAAATTGAAGATAACTATTCAATAAATATATATCCTTAAATCTCTCCTAAATCCACTTTCATCTCTTGTGGTTACATCCAAAAACCTAAAAATATAAGATACATATCCTTTCAAAAATCTCTCTTATTTTTTATAAGAGACACATATCAAAACCTCTGTGATTCTTCTCCTTTGAATATGCTTAGTTAATGTTCTACATATTCTACAAATATTCCACAAAGCTTCATGAGTTGGAATTTGAAATTCGAATTTGTGGTTGGGTAGCCAAATAGGACCCTTCTAGAATATCCAAGTAGGCCTACAATATCAAAAAACTCATACCACTTTTAGATATATATGAAAACATGTTATTTTCCTAATATTTAATCATAAATTCTCTTCAAATACTTAAAATAAATGACTTGGAAATAATAATCATGAAAATGGTTACTTAATGTAGGGCTATGGGGCTATAGAGTTACAAAATTAGGGTAAAATGATGGAAATGTGGGTAAAAATGAATGAAATTTTGGAGACCCAACAATAAAATTAATTGACGGTTCTTGTACTTGTTATTTTCAAGTAGTAATTTCTTTTTGAGAAACATATTTTTCATTTCTATTTTGATGGGTGCATGAGATTGAAAGTAATTAGAGTGTTGGCATTGCTTTTCCATCTATTTTTGGTGTTTTAATTTTAATATTATTGGGTTGCTAATTAGAGTGTTGGTATTGCTTTTTCATCTATTCTTGGTGTTTTAATTTTAATATTATTGGGTTGACTTCTTCTACCTTGATTTATCTTGTAGAAAAACCTTGATCCTTCTTGGTAACATACATTTCTTGCTTCCATTGTTATATGTTCATTTATGTTAATTCCATTTTCATTATGTGTAATTCAACTTTCTTTCCTATTTGATTGGAACATGGGTTTTATTATCTTCCTAAGATGAGGCAGAATACAATTAATTGAGGGTTCTTGTACTTTCTCTTTTATAGTAGTAGTTTCTTTTTGAGATACAAATTTTTCATTTCTATTTTGTTGGGTGCATGAGATTGAAGCTAATTAGAGTGTTGACATTTCTTTTTCATCTATTTTTGGTTTTTTAATTTTAATGTTATTGGATTGCTAATTACAGTGTTGGAATTGCTTTGTCATTTATTTTTTGTGTTTTAACTTTAATGTTATTGAGTTGACTTGTTCTTCGTTGATTTATCTTGTAGAACGACCTTGATTCTTCTTGGTAACATACTTTCCTATCTTCTGTTGTTATATGTTCATTTATGTTTCGTTTTTATTATGTGTAATTCACTTCAACATTCCTTATTAGCTTGGAACATGGGTCTTATTAGCTTCCTAAGAGGAGGTAGAATACACTTAATTGAAAGTTCTTGTACTTGCTCTTTTCAAGTAGTAGTTTCTTTTTAAGATACATATTTTTCATTTCTATCTTTTTGGGTGCATGAGATTAAAGCTAATTAGAGTGTTGGAATTGGTAACACAATATTGAAGTGGTAGTAATGACTAATTTGTGAGAAAGGATTTAATATCATAAAACTTTGCGAGCCTTGTTATCCTAGCCTTCCTTCCTGAAATCATGCAAAGGAGAGGAATTATTGCAATAATTGCAAAGGAAAGGAAGGAAATGAATTACTTCAATTTCTCTCTGACTTCACTCCTTAAGAATCCATTATAGAAAACTTGAGGTAAAGAATAGGTCTTAAAACTAAAATGTACAACAAAATCAACTTTTATAAGAACTAATCAGATTCAAGATGATGTCAACCAGGGAAAATTTTAAGGATGGAAATTTATCTTAAAGTTTAGAAACCTTGGTGAATCTTACTATTTTCTTATATGCAATCTGTAAAATGTTTTACAATATCCTTATAAACATATTCAAATTTCTAATGATTTTGTATATAGTCTCTCTAAAATTTTGGTGATATGAAAGGAAAAATAATTTTATACTATAAAATTTGGGTGAAAAGTTTTTAGAAAAAAATGGAAATGCGCGAATATTTTTTTTGGAAAAATCATGGAAATTAGCCCAACTTTGGACATTAGGCCCTAAAATTTTTCCTTGATTTCAAGCATGGGGATGATTCACCCTTTTGGAGTAAAAAAGTAAAAGGATTAAAAAATAAGAACAAATAAAAAATTGTTCTTTCAACTCATATTTTCAACTTATCACCTTACGAATTTACTCAAATTTCAAGTGGGAGCACTCATTGGATGCAAAATTTAATTCCTCATCGAAGGATTATCCATGTTGCATACTTTCGATGGACCATGTTACACGAAAAATGATAAATACGTGAAAAACATGATTGAAATAACGTTTTTCATGTATTTATCATTTTTCATGTAGCAAGGCCCATAGAAAGTGTGCAACATGGTTACTCCTTAGATAATGAATTAAATTATGCATCCAATGAGTACTCCCGCTAAAAAATTGAGTAAACCCATAGGGAGATACATTGAAAATATGAGTTGAAGAAGTATTATTTCCATTTTCCCTTTAAACTTTGATGATGTAATCTGATCTTATTTTATTATTTCCACTACTATTTTATAATATTCCTGATGAGACCCATTTTAGTCCTCAAAATTCCTCTAAATAGTATGCATATAAAATAATAACAGTTGGTTGGAACAACCAATGATCAAATTGAATGTGTCTGACTTTGACCCTTTCTAGGAACTTGCATTACATTTCCCACTCAAGAAAATTTTGTTAGTTGTATTCTCTTCTTTTTTGTTTTTAATGTTTTAATATTTTTAAAGCATGTCTTAGCCTTATTATCCCACTATGCCTTATTGTATAACATACTAAATAGTTGCAATTTTCCAAAGGCTCCCTTGGAGAGTAAATAGGAATGGAGTAATTTTTTCAAAATTTATGTCCTCCTAGTACAAGACTTACTCTTTTTGGTCCATTCAACATCATTTTTTCTCCCAATCTGAATACCCTATAAATATAATATTACTAATTTTGGGTTCATTATATTGAATTATTGTAGCTTTGTGAGTATTCATAATTGTTATTTTATCCCTCCAAATAAATGTAGTAATATATTCAAGACATGTTCTTCATATAGAAATATCATATAGAACCAAACCTTGGCATGACAAAGTCTGGCATGTCTGTAAGTGGAAATTTTGTGTCCTTTGGAATTTGCATGTTGTGAGAGTGATTAGGCTCAACAGCCAAGAATAGTGAAATTCAACATTCTCATCATGAGTGTAAATGAAATCTTCCATGAATTGATTCAACAAAAACATATCATGTTAAATCTGTACCCCCTCTACACACTTTATGATATCATCAACCATGCCTACATGGAATTGGTCCTTCCTTCATGATGAATATAAACCAGGTTACCCCGACTGTCAATAACCTAAGATACTCTGCTAACACCCACAAATCTGCCTTTAAACCTAATTTTATAATTTTTAGGAATTAATTAAACATGTTGTCAAATAGAGAATGTAGATTTAATTTGACAAATTCCATGAGTGGGATTTATCCCAGCTTCCAATCCTTTCCTTCACTTCATTCAACTTAACTAGGACTCAAATTATCAAATGGTATAACATATATGTCCATGGCAATTTAAAACCCCAACACGCAACCTTGAAAACTATTGGATTCAGGAGTTACAAAATAATTTCGTAGCGTGGTAAAAAAACCTATAGGCATTATTAAATAAATTTGTAGCGTTCCAAAAGAACTATCTTTTTGAATTCTTTTAAGGTGGAAGAATTCGCCCTTGCTACCAATCGACTCTACACAACCCATAATTTCTTCATAGCATTACACATTACTTTGTACACTTTTCTTTTCCCAGATTGCAATGCTAACATAAAATTATCAACCAGGAACAAATATAACAGGTTTTGGACAACATTCAAATATGGTAGTCTGTTTTCTTTGACAACTCTCTATTCGATGTAAGTTCTACACTATTACTACTCCAACACATATGGAACATTATTCACAAGTTTGGAAGAAATTAAAACACAATACCAAAGTTGTATGATTAATGCACCAAGGGATATCGACCATCATACACAGATATACCACACAACCATACATATGTTGCACAAACCATCCATATGTATTAAGTTCATGGTCTTCAACATACACAATTACAATGTACAGTTCAATGTATGACATGAATAAAACGTTTCAGAAATGTTCACAAACCACATACAACACTCCCATATACCAACAATAATACCACACATCAATAAACCAACATCATACATTCTAAATACTTCAACAACAACCATGATAACCATATGAAGTTACAACTTCATATACATAAGGTTAAATAGGTTCAACTTGATATTAATTTTGAACAAAGAATCAATCATGTTCCTAAGGAATAGAACCACCACATTTCTTAACACATTCATATTCTTACTATAAAATGAATCAACAAGTGCAGCCCTCAACAAATCAAATTAACACTATACAAACAAAGAAGTAGACAAACACAAAGGCATCTAAATGAATTGATCATTAATCAAATTTGACATACCTTAAGCTAGCCATATATATAATATGAGCATGTGCCTCCTAGATCTCTCGACCTATGCCTCTTCTCCTAGTGTTGGAGCTTCTCCTCTCTTCTTTTACTGAACTTCTCCACACACTCTTCTTCTCAACCACTCTTTTCTTTAAAAAGAAAACAATCATGGGACAACCAAGAGTCACACGAGATGATTTTTCTCCCCTTCTCACAAAATGAGGGAAACTAAAATTACATTTATGCTAGGAAATATTTCCTCCAACTTATTCTAAAATCAAACTCACATCCTAATGTAAATATCTACATTTCTTACAAAATAAAATAAAATTGCTCTCAACATCACCATGTGACCATCCCATCAAATTGGCAAGCTCCAGTACAATGTTCATTGAATTTTGTGCTCCATCTATGCACCTGCATCAGACTCCTAAGGTACAAAAATTCATGACCTCCTACTCATATACATGTGTTTGTCTCATAACACCTTCAACTCATGAGCTACAACATGCCTTTGTAGTAACAAGTCTCCACCTTGCTACATGATGCTTCACCAAACTTTCTTGCGTGTTTGGTATTTTGGCATCTTCTTGGTTCTCTTATATGGAACCCATCGAGCACTCTTTTCTCTATGCTACTGAAAATCTCCTCACCTTCTTCTATTGTCACCTGCATATTGAAACAAATCCCTTACCAGATATTTAACCAATTTTTATGTTCTTCTAATGCTTCTTCTATGAACTCTGACCTTTACTTGCTGTTGAACTATCCAAACTTTCCAATACATTGCTCAAAAATATCCTCAAAATCATAGGTTGTCTCTACATCCATCCATCTACACCTTCTTGCATTCATTTTTTCAATTTCATCTCCTACTTTATCCCTTAGATGAAATTTGTTGTCTTCAGGCTGCTCACCAAATCTTCATTTTTTTCATGACATGTGTCCATCACCCTTAGGTTATTCTTCCATGGTTGCAACTCAATTGCCTTGAGATTTTCCTCCACTAAGCTTTTATCTCTATCTTAGCTTCACTTTCAAAAAATTCAATTTTCCTTCTTTTAAATAATTCATCTCTAACCATAGTCTTCCTCATATTTCTGTACAAATCCTCTCATAATCTCTAGCTATAATTTGTTATAAAGTTTTTCTTGACTTGATCTACCATGGCTTCTATCTGAACCTTTACTATGAATTTTAGTATTCACAAATCTCCTTCTTTGAGGAGCTTCTCCTTGCTCACTTTGAGATACACACAAGCCACTATAACAAGTTGAATCCACTAGCCTATTTGTAAATACCATACTAAGCTCTTCCATGTCTAGTCTTCTCTTGGTATTTTTGCAAACTCCTTCCTCTAGAATATTCATCTGAGAACTCTCTTCTCTTATGGATTCTCCATGAAATTTACTCACCTTATTTCTTTGATAACTTTGTTGTTCTTCCTCACTTTCTACCACAGGATTCCTTCCCATCATCCCCAGCTCCTTATTCAATATCCACACAATGGCTACTGTGGAATTCTTCTTACTGTTGTTATCCCTTCAGTGTTGCGAACCTTTAAATCAACATCATTCTTCTTCTTAATTTCCCATTATCCAACCATAACTCTGGTCATCTTGACTCTCTTGTAGAAATTGTTTCACATGATTGAGTTATGCTCCTAACTCATACATATTGTTCCCAAATTCTTCATCACTCATTCCTTTGAGTCCAACTTCTTTGACACTTTTCTTCTTCTACTTATGACTTTCCTCCAAACCCTTGCTATGACTAATGCCAATCATCTTCATCTCTTCCTCTTGTGAACTCCCCTTGTCTACTATTGAGATGAAACACTCTTTTATTTTCTCTGTAACAAGTCTACTACTTGTCACCCAGACCAAGTCATCCTCCTAGTATCTTCTCTTGTATAGGTTCTCTAAAATAGAACCTCTTCTTGAGAACTATTTCTCCTCAAATTTCAAAGATATTGGTTGTTGCATGTTCAACTACTCATTCTTCTCAATTTGGCCATTGGTACCAATCACCATCTCTTCAAATAATATCCTTTCCCTACTCTTTCTTTCAACATATCTTACTTGCTATGGTAGCTACTAGCATTCTAGTCTTGCTAAGAGTTCATCTTGTCACCTTCTTGCTATAAGGTTATTTTTCCCTAATTCTTTGTGAAAAGTCTCTTGATTGCCTCAATACCAAGTTCTATGCTTTGTGTCTTTCCTTCTCCTATCCTTTATTCTTTTGTTCATATTCCTTGAAAATTTTCATCCAGCAATGAACTTCCTCAAGCTCTAAATTTAAATATGATAACTAATCCGACAGTTCAAACCATTATACAAGTAGAAGACTTCCTCTAGGGTTTTACCCCAATTGTCTCCTATTGTAATATTTTTTCATTGTTGTAATGTAATTCTACATTACTTCTTCCACTAAAGCCTCTTTTCATTTGTCTTCCAAAGCTATTTCCACTGTCCACATAGAAAATGGTTAAAATTCCATTTCCTGTTGAGAAAAACACTTTGTTTTGTTTTGTTTTGTTCACGTTTTCTCCTAATAACTTGCATAACCTTATCTCAAGATACATCAAAGTATCCTCTCAACCTTTTCAAGTTAAATATTGTTCAAGGAATTCATTTTCTCATAATTTCATTCAATACTTTCAAAACAACCCATTCAAAAGGCCTTCATACACAATCAACATCTGAACTTTAATTCCAATCTTCTTAATGGACACTTCATGCATTTCAACTAAGCTTTAGTCTAACTTTGAGATCATTCAATCTTTGATACCACTTGATGACGATTGAGATGGGTTACTCTAGCTTCCAGTACCCCATGATACTATGCTAACACCCACATTTCTTTTTTAAACCCAATTTTCAAATTTTTAGGAATTAATCAAACATATGTAGTCAAATAGAGAATGTGGATTTCCTTTGTCAAATTCCATGAGTGGGATTTCTCCCACCTTCCAATCCTTTTCCTCACCTCATTCAACTTAACTAGGACTCAACTTATCCAATGGTGCAATGGATAGGTCCATGGACACTTAAAAATCAAACATGCAACCATAAAAATTAATGGTTGTAGGTGCTACAAAATAATTTCGTAGCGCTCCAAAAAACCCATCTTTTCAAATTCTTGGAAGGTGAAATGGCTTGACCTGTCTATCAATTAAATCTACACAGCCTAGAATTGCTTCCTAACATTACGCATGACTTTGTACACCTTTATTTTCCCAGATTGTAAAGCTAACCCAATCTTATTAGTCAAGAACAAATTTAATAGGTTTTGGACAACATCCAAACATGGTACTTTGTTTTATTTGACAACGATCTATTCACTCTAATTTCTACACAATCAATAATCTAGAACACATGGAACATTACTCTCAAATTTGGAAGCAGTTTCAACATAATACCAAAGTTGCATGATTAATGCACTAAGGGATATCTACCAACATATACACATATACCACATAGCCATACATATGCTGCACAAACTATCCATATGCAACATGTTCATGGTATTCAAAATAAATAATTACAACACAGGGTCTAATGTCCCACATGCATAAAACACCTTATCAATGGTCATAACTCACATACGACACTACCATATACCAACAGTAATACCACACATCAATAAGAAAACAACATACATTCTAAATACTTCAGCAACAACCATGACAACCATATGAAGTTACAACTTCATACACATAGGGGTAAATAGGTTTAGCTCTAGATTACATTTGAACAAAGAATCAATCTTATTCCTAAGGTGTACAACCCTCACATTTCTCAACATATTCATATTCTTACTATTAATTGACTCAACAAGTGCAACCCTCAACAAATCGAACTAACATTATACAGAAAAATAAATAAACAAACATAGAGGCATCTAAATGAACTTCTCAATAATAAAGTTCGACTTACATTAAAATGGCTAGGTATACAATGTGGGCATGTGCATCCAAGACCTTTTGACCTCTACATGTTCTCCTAGTGCTGGAGATTCTCCCCTCTTCTTCTACTACACTTCTCCACACACTCTTCTTCTCAACCACTCTTTTCTTTAGAAATAAAGCAATCATGGGAAAACCAAGAGTCACAATAGTTGATTCATTTCCCATTTTCACAAAATGATGCAAACTAAAATTACAGTTACATTACGAAATATTTCCTCCAGCTTATTGTCTACAATTTCTTACAAAAATATTTAAAATCTCTCTTAAGATCACCATGTGACCATCCCATCACATTAGCAAGCTCTAGCCCATTATTCATTGAATTTTGTGCTCCATTTATGAGCATGCAACACTACACTTTCTTAATAGTTTGCATGCTATGATTTAGAAAACTAGTCTTCTTCACGTTCTATGTTGGAGATTACTACTCCATGCTTCCTATGTTTTATTGAAAAAATTCTACAACTTCTCTCACCACTATCTTTTCATTCTTCTTATCAAATAATGGCTTTGGATCTTTTCCATCAATGACGAGCATTGTAATCTGAGCAATTAACATGGTATCAATTTCAATAAGCTTGTTGAGCCACTTGAAACCTCCATGTACACAATTGAGTAGTAACTTCACATAGATATTCACTTCCAAACTTATTAAAAAATGTGGAATATATAGAAGGCATAATATTCTCAATGTCTATAGTCTTGCAACCCACTATTAGACTTCTATGACTATTGTCTAGCTTGGTTTCTCAATTCTTTTGTCATACTTTTCCTCAACAAACTCAAGGAACCTCTTTATATATTGGACATTGTGGTTGTTATAATTTAATTCTAACCATACCAATCATATTGCTCATGTATGACCCCCTCTGGAATTGGAGTTGTAACTAGCATGTGACTTTGGCTCTTTGGGTTATTGAAATTTTGGTTTAGAAATCATCTATAGGGGTGGCACACCACCAACTCACTTAGTCCTTGATTTATTAGGAACCAAAGGGGATTACATAGCAAATGTGTCTAACAACTAGAAAATAACTTTGCAACATATGCTCTAATCTTTGAAATTTTCTCTATTCTCTGCTTAGGCCTTGTTTGCACACTTGAAAATATTGGAAAATGAAATTCAAAATAGGGGAAATACTAGCGACTTATGTGCCTAGCCTAAATTTCTAGCTACAATATTTTTTTTGTTTGGTCATAGCCTTATCCTGTCATAACTTAGTTGATATTTACATAGGTGTGGATCTTTTGGTGGGAACGCTGTATGTGGTTTTGTCTAGGTTGGAAGCCATTCAACAACCTTTCTAACATAGCCACCAATTTGGATCAAATTTTTCCTTATTAAGTTTTATAAAGCTCCATGGTGTCCAATCCATGTGGGTGGTAGAAACTTCCATTGGTTCATTTTTTACACTTTTTAGGTTCTCGTGGTCATCACTAGTTTCCAACTGTAATCCATTATTCAAGTCTTTGGTGGTATTACACGCTCCTTTAGCTGTCAATTCTCCTATCTATGCAGTGATATTAGATCATGATTTTCCAACCTCTTAGTATGACAAGATACATTTACTCCACTCGACCTATCACATTGTTTGTCATGGTCAGAATATTCTTAAGGGTCTTTGCTTGGTGACTCCTACCTACAAACACAAGTAAAGTTATAAAACAAAGCTTTTTTTTTGTATTTGATAGGAAAATCATCCTTGTAAAATGAATGGTTGTCTCTGTCCACTTTCATCCTACTCCCATTGATAAATCCATCGACGACCTTTCTATTCAACCTTTCCAATTGGACTTCCCATCCATTTATGACATAGTAAATGACATAATGGTCCAATCAATGCATTTGGAATTTCCCAGGGTGTAATGCCCCACTTAAATCTTATCCTACAAATTTTGTTAATGTTTACATTATCTGAAAATATTGAGAAATATAGGTCTAATATAAAATTTATGATTTCCATTATTCAAATTCCCCACTTACCTTCTCAAATTGAATATTGGGTAGGATATGGTCTCCTTCAATTATTTCATAATATATGTATTCATTTCACATTACCCAATGTACCCTCACATTTACTAAGGAGAAGACATGGTCCTCTCCATGTAATTACATCTCACATTCCCCAATGTACCCTCACATTTTACTTGGGAGAAGACATAGTCCTCTCCATCTTATTATCAATATATATAAATATATGTATTCATTTCACATTACCCAATGTACCCTCACATTTACTAAGGAGAAGACATGGTCCTCTCCATGTAATTACATCTCACATTCCCCAATGTACCCTCACATTTTACTTGGGAGAAGACATAGTCCTCTCCATCTTATTATCAATATATATAT
>APFE030069854.1:35669-46999 GCA_000404065.3 Pinus taeda | reverse complement strand
TATGATTGTGGGGGTTGGTTGTGATTGTTTGGACTTGTTATGATTTTGGGAGACGTTGGAAACCTATGGAGGTTTCTTCGGTTTGAGAGGAGGAAAGTATTGTTATCTAGTTTTGCACATTCTTCTTGAGGACACACTATATCTGGTTGGACTTGGGCACGCAGGGCTAGGGAACCTGTGGAGGTTTCTTGGGCTAGGAATTTGTTTCCTATTTGGCTGGGAGGTAAATCTGGTTGGGTCGGTGAAAAGGAGTGTTCAGCTGGAGCTATAAGACAAAGGTATCATCATCAACCGCCGAAACAGGTATTTTTCCATGGACTACTCTTGTTAAGTTGATATCAATGAAATTCTCACCTTAATTTATGTTGCTTATGATAAAATGATAGGATGTTAAAGGTTTAAAGCTTTGTGAAAAGGTCAGAAAGCTCCTTTTATTACTTTTAAATCAACAGGAAAATAGATCTGTTAGTGTATAGTAGATTGAGGATCTAACAATTGGAATCAGGTTCTTACAAATGGTATTAGAGCCAAGTTCAACCTCTAGGACCTATGGACCCTTATTTTTGGCTTCCTTCTCAAATTGTTAATTTAATTTACCTCCTCTTTCATACTCTAATTATTTTAAGCTCAAAAACCCCTCTTTGGACTTTTATTTTAAAACCCTTTACGAAATGTGCACGCTCCTTCTAACAACAATCTAGTCATGTTTTAAGCCCTTCACACTTCCATCTATTTTCCTAGACAAGGAAATCCATACTTGACTGTCTTAGAATGGACCATTCACTGACCACAACATTTCATTATGGGGCCAGGCTTCCTTTTCTGAAAAAATAACAATTGAGATCCTGTCACTTGCTAATTTTACACCAATGTTTCATTATAGGGCCGCAGTGAACTTAACCTGCTTCCATTCAGCAGTCTTTTCCCTTGAAGAACTTCTAAATGGAACTTGTTTTTGGCAGAGAAGGACCTGATTCCTCCATATGTTTTCAATATTCCAAATTTTTGTCCACCTTCTGGTTTTTCTAGCAAAGCGACAAGGCTTGTTGTCGATGGAATTGCTATTGTTTTGTTTCTGAGCTTTTCCACTCTTTTCTCTCTGATTTGAAGTTCTTTGTCCCTTGTAAAGACAGCCTCTGAATGATAAAGAATCATCGCTAGGGGTTGAGGAGCAATTTTCCAGTCGAGCAGAAGCTCAGATGAGGCCGACTCCATTAGAAAGTTTTCCGGATCCATAATGAATTCCATCATCTTTTTCATTATAATATTTCTTCCTCTTTGCAAGCACTGCTTATATTTTCCAGATATTATAGCAGGATTGCTCTCCAATGAATTCATAGCAGATTGGCATTCTTCGTATAAATTTTTGATTGCCTTATCACTCCAGTTTTTTGTAGATGTTGGAAGTGGTATATCTGCTGCCCGTGGGGGTGCTGCTTCTACACCAGCACCTAATATTTTCTCTCGAATCTTCATTTCTTTGTCGCCTGTAAAAACAATCTCTAATTGTTGGAGAAATTTTGCCATGAAATGAGGAGCGTCTTTCCAGTATAACGAATACCATTCTGTGAAATATTGATGCTTAACATATGCTTCATTTATGACCAACTCTATCATTTTTTTTCTATTATAACTCTCTTCCTCTTTCCAAGCAATTCCTGAATTTTTTAGATTGTATAGGAGCCTTTTCAGATAGCATATTTTCAGTATTCTGCCATTCACTATAAAATAATCGGAGATCTCCTTCCTTCCAAGAGTATGTAGGTCTTGGAAATACGATTGTATCCATCGCCATTATTACAACTAAAAGGATTCACAGATCCCACACAATTTTCTTTCAAAATATAACTACATAAAATACTATTGCCAGTGAAATAACTATGTGAAAGGCCATACACAGATCCCCTTTGCCAAATTTGAGCGAATGGATGCAAAAACAACAGCCTGATTTTTTTTAACATCGTGCCATTAACATACGAATAAATTTGTTGGTCAGTGCACCCTTTGCTGACTAGTGCGGGCATGGTATTAATGACCTTGTAAGAAACAGAGTCGTTTTTCTCTATGGTTCTTTTTAAATTCTTTTCTAAGTCCTTGATGTCAAAGGAACAAAATTTCTTTCTCGAGTCAGGCAAGTCTTTGTTCATTGGAATTAAATGCATTTTACGGAAATGAGAGTGCTACCAGGAAAAAATTTAGATAATATAGTTCTGTAGTTTGATGCTACGACAAACATTGTTTGTGCAGTCACTGCCTTGTTTGGTTATTGGTATCAATTTTACTTTGGTACTGTATTTAGATACTTTAAGCTAGATCATTTCTGCATAAGATTGATAGGAATTCGACTCTGTAGTGATTATAAAAAAAAAAAAAACACTGCTGTTTGTCTATCCTATTTTAGTACTACCACATGACTTGCTCCAGTCATCTTGCTCTAGACTATTACCATTTTCTAGAACCTTATCAATCTGCTAACACAACTGCCACTTTGTGAAGATAGTCCAATACGGTCTGAAGTAGTCTTAATCTTGGACCCTTTGAAATTTCCTGTAAGCTTAGCATGTGCCTTATCTCAGAATTTTTAGCTTCCAAGTCCTTAACTCCATAAATGCTATCATCATCAACCATATCCAAAGCTGCTATCAGTTTCTGTTGCACAGTGCTCCAGACATCACCCACATTACTTTGGCTTTCTTCCCTAACAAGCGAGCTGGGAAGGGCATTATCTGTTGAGGAGTCATCCTGGTAGACAGTTTCATTTTCCTTTTTCCGTGAATTTGGGGATCTTGGGGTAATGATTCCGGCCATATATGCTAAGGCAACAATGGTTGCCAATAACAACTCATCCACCACTCCAAAGCCATGACACTTCCAAGATCTGCTATACCTCCATGGCATTGAAATCCAGAAAATTTTCTGTAACCCTTTGAAAGGTTGTAATTATTACAACTCCGAACTGAACCATTTGATGAACTAAAAAGTTTAGACCTAAAACTATAAGAATCCTTGAAACATGACTCAAAGGCGCAAATATTTTTCCGAAGGGTATGCTTACTACTACTTGAATACTCTTCTCTAAAAGGACCAAATGATAGCATGTGCAAAAAAAAAAAAAACAAAGAAAACAAAAAAACAAAAAAACAAAAAAAACAAAAAAAAACAAAAAAAAAATAGGTCTTCTGAGAATTGTATAGAGGCATTCGAAGTAAACCTTCAGCCATGTCTCCTTTTGTTTGTTCTACAGAAAAGAAATTAAAAGAACCTTGACATCCATATTGTTTCAAGGAATGCCTGCTCCCAAAGAAAAAGTCCATCTTAATAGCCCCAAAACATTTGTTCTCGTAAGAAAAGTTTGTGCCAAAACTGCAGTCATTCATGCAAAAATGACTGGGTTGTGAGTGACGATAGACCGCACATGGAATAGAAGCCCAGTCTACCATCTTAAAATCTTAAAGGATTATAATAGGTGAGGAGCAAATAGTCCCCCCCCCCCCCCCCACCCCAAGAACCACTCCAGTTGCAATTACCTTCTTTGGATACAAAATTCAAACAATCAGGCTAAGAAGCATGCTTTTGTCACTGTCAAGCAGATCTTTGGGAATCGTTCTGCTCAGAATTGAAAATCCAGTGTTCGAATGAGTTCTCTGCAACTGTCGAAAATATCATAATAGAATGTAGCTAATTCAGAACACTCCATTCCTCTAGATCCACCAGAAAACGACCAACTTTAACTAAAGTGTGCCCATGAAAAAGTGTGTGAACCTTGGCAAGGTATGACCTCATCCACTAAAACCCCATTGGATGCAGCTTGACTAAAGGTGTAGCAAACAGGCTCCTCAATTCTGTAATTTGAAGGAATCTTAGTTTAGACAATGAAAAACTACAATTTCACAAATTTTGACAGATTTCTGTCCCCATTTTGCTGGAGCAACTCCATAGTCCAAATTGCAATTTTAGCAATCATAACTTAACATTCCAATCTTTTGACAGATTTTGATGGAAAGACACCATAAAAGGGATCTATTTGCAATAGGTTTTGCTTATTCCCATATAATTTTTCAATGAATGAATTCGTCGCTCTCGGTATTTAAACAGTGGACAAACTCCACTCTTTGGAGGAAAATTTTGGCTGAAATATCACTAGAATTTATATCAAGAACCTATATCAGATTTCAGACCTGGAATTTATAACAGAGATCTATTTCCAGGGCTTTTGGCCCATTTTAAAACAGTATCTCACCAACAAAAAAAAAAAAATTATGACCAGAAAAATTGAGTTTGATCACTTATTGAACCTTTCAGATTATTCTCTATAGCAAAACAGAATTTCATGGATTTTCTACTTTCGAAGCTAAGACAAATTTTAAAAAATTGATTCAAGCCACTAATACACATTTCTATCCAGTGACAGCTTCAATGGAATTCTACAGCTACTGTGAATGATGTCTTTTAACTTCAGAACCCAGAAAGTGTAAGCTGAAAATTTCTGAAGAACTATTTCAGTGAAAAAAAACTATATATACCCATTGTGCTCTGGTTTGCAGTAAATACAATTCCAAAAGAGGCAACATCTTGTCTTGTACAGCCTACAAGAGATACCCCATAATTTTCATCAACAAATTTATAATCGGAAGGCAAGAGGTTTTATGTAGCTTCCTCAGAAAGTTGTATTATTACCATACATGGGAAGCCCAAAACTCCACAAGTAACACAAGCCAATGTGCCTGAATCAAGAAGCATGGAATCATCAGATGGGCAGTCACTATCCAGAGACTAAGCTCCCCTAAGATTTTCCTGGAAATAAAAATCTGTAAACCTATCACTACTGAAATCAGGATGCTTTTCCTATTGGCAATGGTCACGTACAAAAAAAAAAAATTCCACCTTTGATTAGATCAGATACGAAATTCTCATTTGTCTCCAGGATATTTAATGCACATAGACTTTTTACCCACCATTATACTACCATTTGTTGAAGATTTAATTGGAAATGCTTCTAAGCAACTTCCTCTAAATGCCTAACCACATTTTGCATGATTTATAGTGGAAAACATTGACAATTACTTGAAATATGAGCAGAATCCCAGAGAACTGCATAGCAAGTGGATTCCTTTTCAGGGAGAACTGAAAGCAGGTGACTATTATCAATCATATCATTTACAAAATGTTGCTTGACAACTATTTTCCCTTCACCTCTCTTCTTGTCTTTTAACCTGGAACTTCGAGGCTCATTGGCTAAGCTTGCAGGTATCCTTGAAGGGAAAGACAATGCAATCATATATAACGACTGCTAATGAGACAACATAGGAAGATAATTCATGGCAGCTTTGCGAACAATCACTTCTTTAGCCACCTTAAGCCAAGATGGAGTTGCAAAATTGGCTGCCTCACCACAGTTAAAATCATAGCTAAATCTTAAATGATATGCCATTGGAAAGGTGACAACAAATTCCCCTAGACTCTGCACCAACCTGCAACAAGGAATCCTTGCCTGAAGTAGTAGTTCTGGGGACATTGGAGTTTTCTTCTCACCCAAAATTGCAAACGCAGCTGACCAATTCAAGAGGACTAGTATTCTCCCCATAACCTTGAACACGTATAACTTCCTCTAATGATAATGTTGCATCTCCTGGAACAACATACCATGTCTTAGGAGAGCCCATGGGTAAGTAGTTTAAGTTGCGCAGTTCATGGTCCTCGACATGCCAAGCAACCAACTGAACGACATACCAATTTAAACCACAGGAGAAGTTATCCCAGGTACCTCATCAGGCATGTTACAGATCAAAGAACCAGGTGAGCGTGCAACAATTTTCATATTCCAAGCACTATTTGAGAGTTTCAATTCAGCACCCCCTTCCCTTTTTAATTTAATTACTGAACATCACATTAGAAATGACATTAAATAATTAAATTAATTGATCCCCTTCTTCCGACTATAACATACAGGAATCATTTAAGCTACTCAACACTGAACATAGTGCTTTAGGCTTTATTTTTTTTGTCTAATTACACACATAAACTGGGCACTAATCAACACACTTAGACAAATATGGTTCAATTTTAAAGTTTCATGGTGGAAATGTCATGTTAATTTTTTAATTTCAAGCTCATCACACTAGAGCTATATTTCCTTTACTCAATATGGATGCTCAGAAATCTGGTCACTCTAGTTTCATTATTTAGCTTATCTTGTGCACTGGAGAGTCTCACCAAGAAACCACACATTCACGATACATATCTCGTGATATTTTCCTATAATTCAAATGGTGCAGTAATTGTGGAACCAATTTAATTTTCTTCTCTTGTGCATCATATTCTTTGATGGTTTTTTTTTTTCCATCTTTTACTGTTAGTCACGCTAGTAATGAATTTGAAACTCGTGGTAACCCTTACTAATGTTCATTGTTCATGGTGATGCAACAACTCTGGAAAATACTTAATTGAATCCTAAATTCAATTTATCCTTTTTTGGTACTGTTTATGGATGATGATTAAAGAGCTAAAACTGATTTGAAATGGTTTGCTACTTGAAATTTTTTCCATTAAAGCCACACCACAGATTTTAAATGCATTTGCAAGGATATGACATATTTTGTGAACTTACACAATTCCCTACTATGGATCGATAACCTGCTCAAGTGCTAATACCGATACATGCTAAGTGATTTAAATAAATTTTCAAACTTCATAACCAAGCGGATGTTGGCACAATCTTTTTATTTTCTAGACAACACAATGTTCGATTAGAATTCATTGTGAAAATTAGATCTCTACATTGAGGCATTTATAACAGCAATTTCACATAACATTCAGCACTATACCATCTCGATTTAGTTCGAAGAAAACTTGTCTCTCTGGCATAACACTAATGGTTGTGGGCATTTTAAAACATGTTTGATTTTCTCATTCATGGATGGATGACTCTTGATTTTCCAGTTAATATATTTTGTTGTCATAACAAATTTCATAATCTCATTGCATTAAGATGTATTCTTATACACGCTCATTCTAAGTTTCCTTGCATTGGTAATTTTTTTCACTTTACATTTTGACAACATTGCAAGACTCATGCCGACTCCCAGCATTTACATTCTGAAAATTCATCTAAATGTAACATTCAACTCTTGGGCATTTCATTTCACAATGTGCACTTCACAAGGCCGAAGCACTGGGAATGTTGGGTTTGAGATTTATCAAAATCTACTCTCATTTCTACTTCAACGTATCCTTTCTGGGCATATTGGACTAGAAATGTGGAGCTCTTTGTGAGCATGGTTCTAATACCTTCCTTCTCCCTAAAAACAAATTGGAGCTTCATCTTTTACTAAATTGCTTAACTGATGTCAACCTGAGCTAAGCTTTCACCTTATACCAAAACAATTAGTCTTTGGTTGACACAAGGGATTCCCCACTAGGTTAGGGTTCCTTATTCTAAAGAATGGAGATGACAGTGGGTGATTTACTTGATAATACTCTCAGGTTCTCTCCAAAAAAAGTAAGGATTTCTCCTTGTAGGGAAAGATTGAGGAATAACATGGCCCACAATGCATGCAAATACACCCCTGTAACGTCAAAATGGGCAATGAAAACAAGTTCATTACAACAAATAGTAAGCAAAGTAGACTCTCTCCAAAAAAATGTAAGGATTTCTCCTTGTAGGGAAATATTGAGGAATAACATGGCCCACAATGCATGCAAATACACCCCTGTAACGTCAAAATGGGCAATGAAAACAAGTTCATTACAACAAATAGTAAGCAAAGTAGACAATGGAATGAACTCTTATGAAAGAAGAGAGAGTTCTGTAATATGGAACTTTGGCATAACTTCTTTCCTCATGATTTGTAGATCTGTAACTAAATTATCTCCAGTTAAACCTAAAATCCTGTTTCTAAATTAGACAGAATCTGTGTAATCACAAGGTATTATCATCTTTAAAGATATAATAAAAGATAGTCATCTCTTAACCCTAAGGGTTAGCTCAATTAGCTTGACTTGACATGCTAAAGCCATAATGGCCAAGTAAGTCAGAAGGCCAAATCCACCTGCATTCATTGTGCGGTGTTAAGTTTACATGTTGTCTACCAACAATATTTATTCGAATGTGATTCACGAGGAAGTGCCTGGACGATCTCCCAAGGAGATTTTCCAAGGAAAAGAAAAATGATGTTACTCTCTTGTCTATCGAAGCTAATGAGACTGCTATTGTTTAGATGACAGAAACTGCTATTGTTTAGATGACAGAAACATGACCAACACAAGCATCAGGGGTTATATTTATTTATGTTTTCCCCTATGACGTGCTCGCTAAACTAAACATAACATTTTAGGTTTGCAACAACTTTGCAATTAGATGAAATATCTTTCGTATCAATGTCAAGGTTTATTTATGAATTCAAATTGGTAAGGATTAGTGATGGAACAGAGGGTTGTCTCAATGATCCCATATAAGGAGAAAATGAAAGAAACAACTTCAATTACTTAATCCAAAGTAAAGGAAGACACCACCATTATATACTCTAGTACTTCCAACAAGATAACTTTCATCATTTTTATGAATATGAAGATCTCTTCAAGATGTACAAGGAAGAGTTTGAGAGACCAACATTTGCCAATTCAAGTGAATAAGACAATAGCCATGCTAATACAAATACAATGTATGAATATCACATCTTTATAATGTGGTAATAAGATCAACAATCTTTCATTTCTTGGACATGCAACCCAAGTTCATTAACTGTATAGTTAAGTCTGCCACATCACAATGATTAAATTTAGCCAAAGGATGTGTCACTTGAACATTTTGAACAAAATCTGTAATGGTCTCAGAATTCTAAGTGAATAATGAGGTGAAGTATATTTTACATTGAAAATTTCAGTTTTGTTCCCACTAATCTATACATGAGTTCTTTGTTTTGATGCCAACCTCGGTGTCTATTATGGTGTGAACAATATTTGCACTGAAAATTGCAGTTTTTGAGCCAGTAATTTATACCCAAAATGTGTCCCAATCTAAAGAATGTAGTCAGTTCTATTTGACATACGAGGGTGGCTTTTGTTTTTGACGATAGTAGATTAACATTATTCTTATTAAAAATAAAGTAGATTTTCCATTCGGATAGTAGGATTATCTTTTAGATAGTATATTTGTCATTCTTAATTGAGGAAGTCATAGTAACAAATCTCGAGTTTAAGAAGTAAAGAATTATGAAGCATGGGAACTCAGATTAGGATGTGTTGAAATACCCTATATGTCACGTTAATGATATTTTCTATGGGTGGTGGAATCTTCTAGTGAAAACATATATTGAAAACCATGGACATGTGTAAGGCTTATTGTGATAATTTTTTTAATGATCTTAAATTAAATGAGAGGATCAATTTGTAGAGAAATTGGGATTTAGAATGGGAACTTAGTTAGTCAATGAAAGACCAATGAAAATATTAGAATACACTTTTACCCTTATTCTAGTGTTGAATAAAAATGCCGTGAAAAATAATGTGTTTGTAGTTTTGGATAAAAGGACCCTCATCTTTCTTCGCAACTTTTGTGGTCACTGGCCACTTGTGAAAGGAGTAGGCATCTTTAAAAATGCGGTGCCATTTAGAAGGGAAATACTAATTGCAGTAGGGCAAAGGCAATTATTCCATTCATTTATTTATCTCTCATTTGTCTAGTCATATTGTCAGTTGCATTATATATCATGAAAAAAAAAAATTAGTACTAGTAAACAATGATTAAATATATAATAAAACTGAACCTTTTGGCATTTAGAGGACATTTCTCTGAATTTACAAAAAATAAAAGTATGAAAATCATGTTGGAAATAGTTTCCTGAAGTTTTGAGTCGTTTATTTCGAAGATTAACTAAATGGGTTTAGAAGATGAAAAACCATCAAATTGGAAGAGTGGGACTTTTATATTCACTAAGGTTTTAAAGAAACTATATGCATGAAACTTATACTAGCACCTTCTAGTGGAATTGATAGTGCACTAATCCGTTGCTTGCCATTATTTTGGTTTTGGTACCACCTTATAGCATATCTAGGTTCAAATGTTATTTTCCATGACAGACAGTTGAATCTGTTTCAACTCTAATTGATTTGAGGAGTTCCACAAGGATGTCACATGAGCGTTTATGATGCTCATTTTGACGTAGACAACTATCTATGTTAAGGTTTTATGTTGCAGTTCCGTATTATTTATTTATGAACATTGTGTAATATTGATGCACTTGGTTGAACATGTGAAACTACTTAGGTTTGATTTTGATGATGGAAACATTTGATGTATGACTTACTTGGTGATGATTTATACTATTAGCGAGGATGACTTACAGGAGCTATTGTTGTTTCATGGTATGGCTGTAAGTGGATATGATTTATCAATGAAATGACGTAGTGAAATTATGATTGTTTCCAGTATGAACTACAAAGTGACATGTGGATACTAGACTTAATAATGTGATGATTATACGTCTTGTTGTTTTATATATGCATGAATGAGAGCTAACATGCAGGGAGAAAGAATTATATGATAGCCGAGAGCTACTCTTCCATTGAGGGAAGGTTGAGACATCTCATGGGGAAGGTATAATGCACATTTTTCTATTACATTTGGTATCTAATTGATATGCACTCTTATGACACGAGTAAAATGCAAATGATAGGTGGCAAGACGACCTGACTGGACTATTCGATGACAAGTCCAACCAGCTCTCTAGTGTGGTCTGTATTAGGGTATTGACCCTAGTTCTGCAGGAGGGGTGGAGGCATTTCCCACCGTGTATCCTCCGAAACCTAGAATCATGGGAGGGCAGTGATGGACACGCTCCCCTAGACGTGTGATGACGATTTCCAGTTGCCTGCTGGGGGAAGTTAGGTCGATGTATTCAACACTCCCACCATGATGGTTTTATCAGTGGTTAGTATGGTCGTTGCCACTGATAAAGCAGCAGAGGACGGATAGGGTGGGAACGGAGGTAGGCTAGGGTGGATAGGAGGATATAGATCAGTTGGAGACTCTTGATGGGAAGAAATGTCATTTTCAGACTTATCCGATTTCATTGCTATAACTCTCTCTGGTTGCTATGCTTTCAAACTCCTTGCATCTTTTCATTCTAACTTCAGGATGAAGTTTTCTGAAGGAGGGGTGTA
The DNA here is from genome assembly GCA_000404065.3 of Pinus taeda. NCBI lineage: Eukaryota > Viridiplantae > Streptophyta > Pinopsida > Pinales > Pinaceae > Pinus > Pinus taeda. The sequence continues at coordinate 35,839 of APFE030069854.1, read as the reverse complement.
TGTAATGCCCCACTTAAATCTTATCCTACAAATTTTGTTAATGTTTACATTTTCTGAAAATATTGAGAAATATAGGTCTAATATAAAATTCATGATTTCCATTATTCAAATTCCCCACTTACCTTCTCAAATTGAATATTGGGTAGGATATGGTCTCCTTCCATTATTTC
>APFE030069854.1:15091-28021 GCA_000404065.3 Pinus taeda | reverse complement strand
AAGTAGCGTATACCTTATAGATTATGATGTTGTTGATGGATCCAGTCTGAAAATTTATGAAACGTGGTCCTTGGAGGAAGGAAGAAGGTCATAGCCTTCTGTAGGTCGCAGCCTATGTACTAGTAAACATATCGACTAGTATAAGAGTTAGGGGGTTGTAGTCCCCTTCCATTAGAGGCTGGAGAATGAGAGAAAGTTATAACATTTTGCAAGTAGAAGCCTGTGAACTCGTATAAGCCTACACCAGTACAAAATTGTAAATAGATTTTCTTGTTATTAAAAGAAGACAGAGATGATAGTAGCAGGTGGTTTTCACTCACATTGGGTTTCCACCTTATATCTTGGTGTTCATGTGTGTTGCTTATGTGTGATCCTTTATTCTACTTTTACTGCACTATCTAATAAATCTCTGATATACAGGTTAAAGTTCAATGCATGATAAATTAGATAAATCAAAAGTTCTCTGCATATACGCTGGTTTCTTTTTAAGTACAGTCGCATATACACTCTAGTTCACTTAGCTGAAGTAGTGTATACAAATCTGTTTGGAAAATTGAATTATTGATCTGATAATACTGATTCATCCCCCCTCTTAGTATTATTTCCAACAATTGGTATCAGAGTAGGTCCTTCAGAACAAGCTTGATTGCTTTAAGGGAGATCCATCATCATGAGTAATAAAGAAAGCATGGGACCCATTAGATCACCAATCTTTGATGGGAGCAACTTTGTTTATTGGAAGATAAGAACCACAACCTATCTATAATCACTTGGAATAGATGTCTGGGAAATTGTGGAAGGAGGATATACATTTCCATCAACAATTCCTACAGATATGAATGGTAAAAAGCAATATGAAACCAATGCCAGGGTTGTCAATACATTATTGGGAATTCTGTCACAATCAGAGTTTGTCAAAGTTATGCACCTCAAATCAGCCAAAGAAATATGGGACAAAATTGTTCTAAGCTACGAAGGAGACTCTTAGGTAAAATGTGCTAAACTGCAAACTCTTCGAATTCAATATGAAACTCTTAAGATGCACAATGATGAAAGTATAGCTAGTCACTTCTTACGTATAGATGAGGTTGTTAATTGCATGAAGAATCTGGGTGAAGAGATAAAGGAAGTTACCTTAGTTGAGAAATTTTTAAGATCCTTGTCTGCTAAATTTGAATCAAAAGTATCTTCCATAGAAGAAAAACAAGATCTACAGACTATCACTATGAGACAACTTCATGGAGTATTAACTACCTTTGATATGAGAAAAGGAGACCCATCAGATATGAGAGAAGCTGCATTTAAAGCTTCAACAAAAGGAAAGGAAGAAGTCAATGAATCAAGACATATTTTAGAAGAAGAAGATGAATTAAACTTTGTCAAGAAGCTTCAATAGGGTTCCAAAAGATTTAGAGGTAAAATACCTTTCAAATGTTTTCCCTGTCGTAGAGTTGGTCATTATGCTACCAAATGTCCTCATAAAGATAAATATGATAAAGGGAAGGAATATGCAAAATGGAATAGAAAACAAAGTGTAAGTAAAAAGAGTTACTATACTCATGAAGATAGTGATGGTTTATCAAATAGTGATGAAGATGAAAACAGTAACGACTATAGACTTCTAATGGCTTATGAAGATGATAATTTTTTGGATTCTTTAGAAGAAGATGACCTTCATGAAGAAATCTATAAAATCAAAATCTGTTTAGAAGAAAAGAATATGATTATAGATACCTTGACATACCAACTTGTTGAAAGAGAAAAACACAATGAAAAACTAGAATGTGAAATTGTGGGTCCAAGAAAGGATCTTGAGAAAACAAAATCTCTCAATCTTAGATTTGCTAAAGGATCAAAAACCTTAAATGAAATTATCAAAGTGTATCATTCTCCTCTGATAAAGATAGGTCTTGGATATACTGAAGAAGCATCTCAATCACAGAAGTCGTCAACCTCCACTAAAAGCTATCTTGATGCAACAAAGAACAGTGAACAATATGACAATTATTAGCAAAGGCATAAATAAGATCACCAGGTAAATCAGGCTCAATTTGCTTCAAGGATGAATAGAAGCCACAACCAAACTTAGGTAAATCATACTCAATTTGCTTCAAATATGAATATCAATAGAAACTATAATCACCAGGTGAATAAATTTGATAATCGCAGGAAATTCTTTAATGGACAATGTTTCTCATGTCATAATTTTGGACACAAAGCTGCTCAATGTGTTGCTTACAAAACCATCATGACTATAGAAGAAATAAATCAAAGAAATGTGATAGGGATCAAGAAAATTTCCTATAATAACTTTTATCTTCTTGAAAATGAAATAGAATGCTCAATCTGTAACAACTTTGGCCATGAAGAATATGAATGCAGGAGTAAATTTCGGCAGATATCTCAAAAGGAGAAAACTCCATTAAATCCCAAAATATGGAGAAGGAAAGAAACTCAAACAGAAAGATGTGGTATAGGCTTGTATGCAGAAGGACAAGAAAATCAATGGTACATCGACAATGGATACTCAAAACACATGACAGGTGACAAAGAAAAACTTCACTCATATAATGCCTTAGAAAAGGAAAAGAATGTCTCATTTGGAAATGACACTCCTGCTATCATAAAAGGTAAAGGCTCTATTTTCTTGAAAGAAAAGGTTAAAGTTGGGAATGTTATGTATGTAGATGGTCTAAAGCATAACCTGTTGAGTTTCAGTTAAATGTGTGATCAAGGAAATGAAGTGGTGTTTTGATTAAATGGATGTGTTGTTTGTGAGCTTGATACAAGAGAAACCGTGATCAAAGGTATAAGAACTCTAGAAAACTTATACATACTCAAGGGAGGACAACAATAGTGCTATCTAAGCAAAAATGATAAAAACTGGCTATGGCATAGAATATTGGGACATCTAAGCTTTTCCCAAATAATAAAAGAATGCAGATTCCGGGTTGTTCGTGATCTTCCAAATATCAGCATTCCTGAAAATACAATATGAAAACCATGTCAATTCGGTAAGCAAACCAGATCTCACTTCATTGAAAAAGAAGGGTCAGCTAGTAAGCCTCTTGAACTTGTTCATACTGATATATGTGGACCATCAAGGAAAAGGTCACCTCGTGGAGAAGAATACTTTATATTGTTCATTGATGACTTTTCCTGAATGTGTTGGATAGGTCTTGTAAAGCATAAAGATGAAGCATTTGAAAAGTTCAAAGCCTTTAAAGATTTGGTTGAAAATGAATCAGGTCACAAAATCAAGTGCCTCAGATCTGACCAAGGAGGGGAATTTACCTCGAATGAATTCTTTGACTTTTGTGAGCAAAATGGAATAAAAAGACAATTCTCCACCGCAAGGACTCCTCAGCAAAATGGAGTGGTAGAAAGAGTGAACAAAACTATTCAACAAATGGCTTGAGCTATGCTAGATGAATCTGGAACTCCTACAACCTTTTGGGGTGAAGCTGCATTCACCGCTGTAACTATTCTCAAGCAAGCAAATGTTCAGGTAAACAACAGTCAAACTCGACATGAACTTTGGTATGGTAAGACTCCTATGGTAAAATACATTAAAGTTTTTGGAAGCAAATGCTATATCAAAAGGACTAATGAAATACTTGGTAAGTTTGAGCCCAGAGTAGATGAATATATTCTTCTTGGTTACTCTTCCCGAAGTAAAGGATATAAATGTTATAATAAAAGACTTGGGAAAATTGTTGAAAGTATTGATGTTGTAGTTGATGAAGCATGCAAACATCCAAAACAAATAACCGAAGATTATGAAAATGAAGAATATGGGGATTATTTTCCCACATCGAATCACAATGATTCAGAAGAAGAAACCAATGAAGCACCAAAAGAAGAGATAATGGTAGAAGAAAAGATTATGTCCATGTATGTTTAGAAAAATCATCCAGAAACTCAAATTTTAGGGGAAAAAGAGACAGGTGTATAGACAAGAAGAACTATTACAGAAACCTCAAGTTATCTAACATTACTATCCTCCATTGAACCTCAAATTGTAAATGAAGAATGCAGTGATGAATGTTGGGTCAAGGCCATGAATGAAGAGCTTGAGCGAATTGAAAAGAATAATACTTGGGAATTAGTTCGTTGACCTGATGATAAGAATATCGTAGGAACTAAATGGATATTCAAAAACAAGCTGAATGAAAATGGAGAAGTTATTAGAAACAAAGCCAAACTTGTTTGTAAAGGATATGCTCAACAAGAAGGTATAGATTTCGAAGAAACTTTTGCACCTATTGCTAGACATGAAGCCATAAGGATGTTTCTTTCTCTTTCTAGTTTTTAGAAATTCAAAGTATACCAAATGGATGTAAAATCTGCCTTCCTTAATGGAGACTTAGAAGAAGAAGTCTATATTGAACAACTAGAAAGATTCATTCTTGGAAATGATGCAAAACTTGTATGCAGACTTAGAAAGGCTCTCTATGGTCTAAAATAGGCTCCAAGAGCCTAGTATTACTGTCTTGACAAAATATCTCCACCAACAGGGTTTTCCAAAGGGGTCAGCAGATAGCAATCTATATACAAAGACTGACACTGATAAATTACTAATAATTGTTGTTTATGTTGATGATATCAGTTTTTGGTAGCAATGAAGAATCCATGAGTCAGAATTTTGCTTTAGTAATGCAGCAAGAATTTGAAATGTCCTTGCTTGGTGAGCTTACCTACTTTCTTGGTCTACAAGTTCAACAAAATAAAGATGGCATTTTTCTTTCACAAACCAAATATCTCAAACAGACCTTGAAAAAGTATGGCATGGAAGATTCCAAACCAGTATGTGCCCCAATGGTGACAAGATGCAGTCTCAGCTCAAATGATGAATCAACAATAGTACATCAACCAACTTACAGATCCATGATTGGTAGTCTGCTTTATATAACAAGTACCCGACTTGAGATCATGCATGCAGTAGGAATAGTTGGAAGATTCCAAGAAAATCCAAAGGAATCACACCTTCACGCAGTCAAAAGGATTTTCAAATATCTTCAAGGAACACAGAACTTTGGTTTATGGTATCCTATAGATACAGATCTTACTCTTCATGCATATACAGATGCAGACTGAGCAGGAAGTGTTGATGACAGAAAAAGCACTAGTGGTGGTGAATTCTATATGGGTTCCAGGTTAGTGTCTTGGTTAAGCAAGAAAAAAAGTTAAATTACATTATCTACAGCTGAAACAGAATATGTGGCTATTGCATCTTGCTGCACACCACTACTTTGGATGATGAAAACCTTGCAAGACATTTAGATCACATGTACTCCACCCATCTCCATTCTATGTGATAATACAAGTTCCATCAATATTTCAAATAATCTAATCATGCACTCCAAGACCAAACACATATCCATTAAATATCATTTTCTATGTGAACAAGTGCTTGAACAAAAGGTCAAATTGGAGTATGTTCCCTCCAAAGAACAAGTTGCTGATATATTCACTAAACCACTGACCAGAGAGACATAAAGATCAGAGTAGTTGCTACATCATCCTGTTTTTAAATCCTATTTTTCAGAGAAAGGTTGTTATACGGGAGTTTCATGAAGCGTATTCGCGTACATACGCAGGTTTCTGTGGGCACAATCATGTATATGTTGGTTTGAGGAAAAGCATTGGGCCAAAGTTAGGAAAGAGGGGTATGATATGGTTCTGCCAATTATCTGCTCTATTTGATGATGGTTACAATCTGCTGATAACATGTGGAAATATGTTGGTCCTCATAAGTTTTTGATAACTTGATGTATATCTGATTGATGATGATGCCTTCATATTTCTTACTAATATATGCAATAATCAGATTTGACAATGAACATTTGGCATAGGTTCAGGGGGAGCATATGCTTATAATAATGCATTGTTGGCATTATGTTAGAAGATCTTGGTACATATCTGCATAATTGTCTTGATTCAGGTGACTCTTTTGATGATGGAAATATACGGGCTGTTGATCCTGATGTTGCTGATGGTGCAAATCATATATGGTGTATGATAGTTTCTGATGACTATCATGGTCTTGTTTAGATAGGTTGTCCTTATTATAAATTCCATGTATATCATTTAATGTAAAGGATATGAAAAGACCTAATTTGTAACCCCACTATGCATGGGATGGATGATGTAATATTTCTTGTTTTTGTCATGTATAAACAATTGGTATATCCCCACTTGGTTGGGTGGATGAGTCAAATTTGGCATATCCCCACTTGGTTGAGAGATGGATGTATGAGTCATTTAGTGTCATGTTATTCTTTTACAAAATCTTCTTGCAGAATTTTTTAGTGATGAGGGGGAGCACGGACTCAATCATGGGAGCTTAATCAATACATTTCAGCATATCAGAGAATTCAGCATATACTCAATGGGAGCATGATCCTTTACCCTTGATGTCAAAGGGGGAGAGTGACTTGGTGTTTTTGTTGCCATCAAGTCCAAAGGGTGAGATTGTTGGCATTATGATACAGGTGTTGTGCTTGATGGCAACTCACTCAGATGAAAGATCACAGTATAGAAAGTTAACAACAAAGAATTACATATCAAACTACAAAGAATGAAGAAAGAGAGATATACGCAGGTTCACCTTGACCAAGCTGTGTATACACACAAGTTAACTGAGAACAAGTAGTGTATATGTACACACACACATTCACAGAAGGAAAAGCACGTATATCTTGGAAAACAAAATTTTTTTGTCCAAGGTATTTGGTCCATGGTATTTTGTCCAAGGTATCTGGTCCGAAGTATTGACCCAAGGTATTTGGTCCAAGGTATTGGTCCTAAGTGGTTTTGGTCAATCATATTGAGAAATGGCTAAAACTATAAAAGGAGGAGAAGATCATTAGGTCAGGTGTGCAAGTATCGAATATTTAATGAAGTGTGAGATCTAGTATGCAGGTTATTGGCTTATGGTGTTGTGCTTGATCTGAACCAGGGATGAACCTTAGCACTTGATGGAGGATAAGATCTAATGATGGATCGAGATATTAAGGCTTGAAATGATTATGGTTTGATCATGTTTATACTAGATCTAAAGACTGACGCATGTGTTGTTCTGTAAATATTATGATCTAGGTATAACTGAAGTCTGGAATAGCTGCAGAATTATGAATTAATATTTGCATATGAATACAGTGGTTGGCTTTGAGAAAAGCTCGTATACACGCAGGTTTGAAACATGGAAGTAGTGTATACCTCATAAATTATGATGTTGTTTATGGATGTAGTCTGAAAATTTATGAAACTTGGTCCTTGGTGGAAGAAACAAGGTCATAGCCTTCTGTAGGTCGTCGCCTACATACTAGTAAACATATCAGCTAGTACAAGAGTTAGAGAGTTTTATCTCCCTTCCAATAGATGTTGGAGAATGAGAGAAGGTTGTAATGTTTTATAGGTAGAAGCCTACGTACTGGTGTAAATCTGTACCAGTACAAAATTGTAAACAAATTTTCTTATTATTAAAAGAAGACAGAGACGACAACAATAGGTGGTTTTCACCCACATTGGGTTTCCACCTTATATCTTGGTGTTCATGCATGTTGCTTATGTTTGATGCTTTATTATGTTTTTACTGCATTGTCTAATAAATCTCTGATATACTGGTTAAAGTTCAATGCATGATAAGTTGGGTAAATCAAAAGTTCTATGCATATATGCTTGTTGCTTTAAATACAGTCGTATATACATGCTAGTTCACTTAGCTGAAGTAGTGTATGTTAGTTTTGGTATCTTCATCCCTCCACCAGTGATCAAATATGCTCTTACAAAGTGGTCTCAGAGTGTCAAAGTCAAATTTTATCATTTCAGTTAGTTTTCAAGTAAAATTTGGTCACTAGGTATTAGGTCTAGGGTTTTGTTTTCACTTCTTCCAAAGTTTTCCAAATGTCGGTCCATGTCATCATTCAGCTAAGTGTACCATCATTCAAAGAGTGGTCATCATCATTTTAGGTTCCAATAGGTCATTTTACACCTTGTTCGTGCTTCAGTTGTACTTGGGTAAGGCTCATTTCCCTCTCCTAGGGTTTTGAAGGTAATTTCTCTTGGATGTTCAAATCATCAACAAAACTTGTGTCCTGATGTTCATACACCTTCCCCTATCCTTAATGTACCTTATTAAACACTTCCCATCATTGATATCCCTCAAATTCCCCATTTTCCCACAAATCCTAGTTTCTTACTACAATTTCACAATTTTCTAGGCTAAACCTGTGTTTTTCCCTTTTGGACCCTTTCCCCTAACTCAATCTTTGAAATTCCACTTTCCCCTATTTCCTAACATCCCTCCCTACTTCCCAAAACTTTCTCAAGAATTTAGAAGCCCCTTATCCCCTTCATTTCACTTCATTTAACAAATTCGTTGTTCCACACATTGGGAGAGGTTTTGCTCAAATGATGTTTTTGAGCAAGAGAAAAAGAATTTGGGAAACGTGAGAGAGGATTTTGTCTAGAATAGGCTAGGGAAGAACAACCTCCTTCACCTTTTACACGGGTGTCATGGTTTTAGAGAAATGTCAAAAATAACGTTGCCTCAGGAGGGTTTCCGCACTTCTGGAATGGTCTTGGGAAAATCAAAATTTCTCCTAGCTTGGTTGGCCAAATGACTTGCATAAGGAGTGAAATGATATCTAGACAGGGAGAGATTTCCAATGAGCTATCCTAAGCTCAATTTGGAGTTAAGGAAGGCCTTCAAAAGTTGACTACAATAGCACTATACATTTAGGTAGTCTCATTTTGCACATTTTGACCAGCCTTGGAAGATTGGACTTTTGACAGGGAAAATGACCTCAAAATTGGAAAATTCAAGACGTTTGGGAAAGTAGACTCGATAATATTTCCAAAAAGCTATCACATGCCCAATTTGGACATAGCTAAGGCCTCCAATAGTGTCCTGCAACAAGCGCTACGCATAGAATTGGTGCTATGCACCTGGTGCAGGTTTTACACTGAGTTTTGTTCAAGCGCTACACATACAAAGTGCACTACGCACCTAGGTGAATGCGCTATGCACCTGGAAGTTGGGCTACAAATTGTTGCAAATTTCACCATTTTGCCTCAAAACTTAAATTTCTCCCTCTAAAAAAGTAATTACATGAATCCTATCTTGTGTGTTAGGGTTTGTTTACTAAGATTGGTGTTTTGTGTCCTTCCAACTGAAACCCTAGCTTCTAGGTTGAAACCCTAGTTTTCTTCATTGCACTAGTGGTTGTATGCCCTATCCCCTATCCCCTTAATCCCATTCCACTCATAAATTTTCCCCTTAACCCCATTCTCCACATATAATTTCCCAAACCCTAATTCCCACATTCTACATTTTCACTACTGCCACTTAATTACAAACCCTATTCACATCACTGAAAACCCTACCCACTCTCCCAAACCCTACACTTCTTCCCAAATCCTACAAGACCTACTCACATCATCAAACTCTACCCACTTTCCCTAAAACCCTACTCATCCCTAATCTCTGTTCAGCATACATTTTCACACATACTCTGCCCATTTCATTCCTTCACCTTATTTCCTCACTATTATCCATAAAACATCCATATACAACCACAATTTTCAGAACCAAGGGAAAAAAATGGAGGTGGATAGTGAGTATGAAATGGAGGAAGAAGCCCTTAGTGGCAATTCCATGGAAGGACTTAAGGAGCAAAGAAAGAGCATGATAAACTCAAGATCTTGGCTGAAAGAATCATTGGCCTAGAAAAGAACCTAACAAGGATCACCCATGTCAAATTTCAAGAAATTTCGAGCAATTTTTATCATGTTTGAAATTTTTAATGCAAAAACAGGTTTTTTCAGCAGGTGCGTAGCGCCACCGGCGCTACACTTTTGATGGGGGCCTCCATTCACAAAAAAATTTATATTTTTGGAATGAAAATGAAAAGTTATGCATGCTCAGAAATGGCTGAGAAGTTTTGACAAGTTCTGGACCTCCAAAAAGGCCAAAAACACCCAAAACATGCCCTCTCTACCACTTTTTTGCCACACAGGAACCAACCTTGGGAGGTTGCATTTTTGAAGGGGCAAATGGACTCCAATTCAAAAAATTCAAGTTGTCCCAGAAAGTAGACTCACTAAAATTTCCAATGAGCTCTTCGGCACCTGATTTGGACTTCATAAAGCCTTCCAAAATTGGCTTGGGAAAAGTGCTACACAGAGGAGAAAAATTTTCCAGTTTTGCCTGTTTGTTCAAAATTTCACCTCGTTTGCTGTCAGTTTGACTTTTTCTTCTCTCTTGGTCAATTAATGATGTAATATGATGTAAATTGATGTAAATTGATGTAAATATGATGAAATATGACTTGAGGAGGTAGATACATCAAGATAGAGTTGGTTTAAGGATGAATGAATCAGTTTCCATAGTTCTAGAGGCAAGTTGTTCCACTGCCTCTTTTTTAGTTCCTAGTTTAGATCTTCTTGAAACAGCTCCTTGACTCATGGATTCAATCCTTGATGGCTAGAATAGGTGGTTTTATGCCTATATCTTGTACTTTCTTAGTAATTTGTCAATTTTGGACTCTTGTGGATGCATTGAGCATTATTGTACATCACTTCTGCAGTTTGGCAAGGAAATAAACCAGGGTTTTGCAGCATTTTAGGGGATTCTTGTGGTAATGTGAATTAGCATTGGTTTCTTCTTTGTAATTCGGTTGATATTATGTTTATGTGTGCCATAATATCTCTTATTATGCGTAACTAAATGAATAAAGTGTACAAGGTAGAATCCATTGGTGTTTCAGTGCTCTGCCTTGGGGTTTATTTAGTTTTACATGTTTTCTACTATCTGAAGAGGACTCATGACACTTGCATGCCCTATCCAGCTACTCACCAGTCTTTAGACTCACCATTACATTCATTTCAAAGTGATAAAACACCTGCCTACCTCTCCCCACAAAAACCTCTACAAATCTGTGTTGATTTTCCAGACCCAAAGCTGTCATCCCCATATGATCTAGCAACCATCATTAAAATCAATAAAATTCCTCTAAGCATATACCTGGCCTAAAATTAGTATTCATATCAGTCATCTCAAGCCTTAATTTCCATATTTTCTTTGATATTGACAAGGAGAGAGCCCTCTCCTGACCTGTTAGGGCTAGCTACCATGTTAAGCATGGTTTGATGTTACCCTAGACCTGCCTTTCTCAGCCTAAGGTAGATCCAGGCCTAACATAGTGGCGACCATACTGGGGAATGTAGCGTTGTGTTCCTTAGCAAAATGTAATCAAGTTTAGATCTGATTGTTGATGGTGAACAACGATCAGACACAGCAAGGCTGAAATCATTCACCTGACGACTCCAAATCAGTTTCGAGATCAGATCCAAGGACTCCACTAGAGGATAACCTAACCAGCAAAAACATGAAAGGAAAATATGGAAAGATCAGGTATTCAAGTTTGAATTTCATTCAAGATATTTTTTTCTTTGTTATAAATTATTTCTTCTCTTTTCCTAAGATTGTCAAGAAGGCTTTGCAAAGTATATTGTATTTGAGAAAAGATCCAAGACCTGCATTTGATTCCTTCCCTTTGAAGATTGTGAATACAAAATGTTCACATGCCTTTGATCTTGATCAAGACCTTTTTTCTGAAGCTTGTGATGACCGTCTTCAAACTGATGAGCCTCAAGAGACATGGACTGATTCTACAGCTTCTGTACATATTCCCATACCTTGTAAAATTCCAGATCGATAAAAGCCTCTAATTTCACCTCCTATATCTCATGCTTTCCCTAAAAATCATGACCTATATCTACCAAGATTTGATGGTGAACGCGAGAACATCACTGTTAAGAGACATGTATTGAATTTTGAGTCTTTTCTTGATCTTTCTGACGTTGATGAAGAAGATGTTAGTATTAGGCTTTTTGCTCTCTCTTTGCAAGGCAAAGTCAAGAGTTGGTTCAAAACCCTGCCCAATGCGAGCATCTAGATTTCCAGCAGTTTGTGAAGGTGTTCCTTGACAGTTGGGTGGTCAAATAGAAACCTTTCTTGATTATAGAAGAGTATAACCAGCTGAAAAGACTACCAGGGGAGATAGTACAATAGTTTTCTCCCAGATTTAACCAAGTTTATTATTCGATGCATGTTAATATAAGACCTCCTCTTGGATTTGCTCTCTTACACTACTCGGATGCCTTTGATTTGGAAATGGAGTTTTAGCTTAGAGAAAGAAACCTTGCAACACTTGAAGAGATGCAGAATAGTGTAGTAGATGTAGAGGCTCATTTGTTGATCAGAAGGGCAAAGTTGAAGGAAGAAGAGATGAAAAACATAGATCCAGAGGAATCAACATCTCTAGAGGTAAAGCTTGACATTTTGGTAAGTGTAGTGGAAGAGATGATGCAAAAGATCACCACAAGGAAAGAGTATGATGTTCAAGACTGTGGCTCGTTGATTGAAGAAGAACAAGAGGTTGATCCAAAACATTTTCTTTATTATCCCAGTTGTCAAAGATCTGATAATGAATGTTTTGTAGATCATCTTAGAGAAGAGAGGTTTGTTGATATGACATGTATGCTTGATGATGTATTTTATACTGATGATTTGCCTCAATTTGATTAGTATGATGATGATTATGTATTCCAAATAGAAGCTAATCTTGCGGAAAAATCAGCAGCTAGTTTGTGGGAGGATGAAGTTCACTTTTGTTAGGCTAGGCAGTAACTCCATAGGGCAGAAATAAATTGATTGTATTATTCCATGAGGTAGGTCCTCATTACATACATGAGGGAGAGACTGTTCAGTTTGTCTCCCGATGACTGTTCATATTTCCTATCTATCTATTTACAATAATTCACCCAATCACAAGGATTAGGTGTCAACATTCCCCCCCTTAATCTGAAGCGATGTTGGTGAGTCCAAGCATCATTCTGAATCGTTCAGCTTTTCCCTTCCAA
>APFE030069852.1:0-21961 GCA_000404065.3 Pinus taeda | reverse complement strand
TCTTCTTCAGTTTCAGCTTGTTGTAAGTTTTCGTAGGAAATCTCTCTTTCCTCAAATATGCCATGACTAAATCCCCCACTTGAAATTCTTTCTCTCTTCTTTTCAGATCTGCCTTCTGTTTGTATTTCTTGTTGCTTTCCTCTAGTTTACCTTTAACTTCTTCCTGTAGCATTTGCATTTGTTCAACAAAATCTTCAGCACTTGCACTTCTGGTTTCTTGTTTTCCCAAGTCTCTTAGCTCATATACTCCTCTCGGATGCATTCCAAACACAATCTGAAATGGACTCATTCCAGTGCTTCAGTTTGGTGTGTCATTGTAAGCAAATTCAGCTTGCGCTAATGCCAAATCCCACTGTTTGGGATTTTGATGTACCAAGCTTCTTAATATATTCCCCAAACTTCTGTTTACAACTTCAGTTTGACCATCCGTCTGAGGATGGTAAGCTGAACTAAAACTGAGCTTAGTTCCCAGTTTCTTCCAAAGTGTCCTCCAGAAATGCCCTACAAATTTACTATCTCGATTTGATACAATACTCACAGGAAAACCATGCAATCTTACAATCTCTAAAAAGAACAAATTTGCTATGTGTGTGGCATCATTAGTCTTCTTACAAGCAATAAAATGAGCCATTTTAGAAAATCTGTCTACAAAAACATAAATAGAATCATTTCCTCTCTGATTTTTTGGTAAACCCAAAACGAAGTCCATACTCACTGCATCCCATGGTCGATTTGGTATGGGCAATGGATGATATAGTCCGGTATTTTGACTCCTTCCTTTGGCATACTGGCATACCCTGCATTTCTCAACAAACTTTTTGACATCAATTTTCATTTTAGGCCAATAATAAAAAGCATTCACCTGAGCAAAAGTTGTGTCTTGTCCAAAATGACCAGACAATCCTCCACTGTGCTTCTCTTTAATGATGTTCTCTCTCATGGAACATTTTGGGATGCACAATTTGTTGCTTTTAAATAACAGGCCTCCTTGAACAAGGTAATCCATCCATTGACTTCTGTTATTGCTCACTGGGTTCTGGACTGTTGTGTAGATGTCTTTAAAATCCTCATCATCCTTGTACATTTCTATCATTTCGTCAAAACCTACAACGCCCACTTTAAATTCTTGCAACAGAAAACTTACTCTGCTCAATGCATCCGCCCCTTTGTTAGACTTACCACTTTTATGCTTTATTACAAAAGTGAAACTTTGCAGAAATTCCACCCACTTGGCGTGCTTCTGATTTAGCTTTGGCTGATTATTAATAAACTGCAAAGCATGGTTGTCTGAATATAAGATAAACTCCTTCGGTAGCAAGTAATGCCTCCACTTTTTCAATGCCTACACAATAGCGTAAAATTCTTTATCATAAGAAGAATATTTTTTCTTTGCATCATTTAACTTCTCGCTGAAATATGCTATCGGCCTTTGCTCTTGGCTTAGCACCACACCAACTACTTCTCCACTTACATCGGTTTCCACTTGAAAAACTTTCTCGAAATTTGGTAAGGCTAGAATAGGCTTTTCTCTTATCTTTCTTTTCAACAGATTGAAACTCCTATCAGCTGCTTCTGTCCATCGAAATGGTTGATTGACCTCCTTGATTGTCTCAAGGATTGGTGCACAAACTTGACTAAATCCCTTTATAAATTTTTGGTAGAAACTAGCAAGTCCATGGAAACTTCTTACCTCAAAGACACTCCTAGGAGTAGGCCAGTTTTTGATTGCTTGTGCCTTTTCCGGATCCATTTTCAAACCATCTTTGGAAATCAAAAACCCCAAGTATACCAGCTCCTCTTTCATAAAACTACATTTCTTTAGATTGATTAGTAGTTTCTCTTTCTGTAGAGTTTTCAAAACTAACTTCAAGTGTTCCAAATGTTCCTCTTTACTTTTGCTGAAAACTAGAATATCATCAAGCTAAACAACAACAAATTTACCTGTATATTCTTTCATAACCTCATTCATTAGTCTCATGAATGTGCTGGGCGCATTAGTGAGCCCAAAAGGCATCACTAACCACTCATACAATCCACTGTTGGTTTTGAAAGCGGTTTTCCACTCATCGCCTTCCCGAATTTTGATATGATGATACCCGCTTTTTAGATCTATCTTAGTGAAGTACCTGGATCCACTTAAAAAATCCATTAAATCATCCATCATGGGCAAAGGAAATCTATACCTGACTGTTATCTTGTTGATAGCTCTGGAATCGGTGCACATGCGCCATTCTCCTGCCTTTTTTGGACTAAGCACCGTTGGCACAGCACACGGACTCAGACTTTCTCGAATCAGCCCCTTGTCCATCAGCTCTTGAACCTGTCTTGCAACTTCTGCATTTTCCTAAGGAGTTAATCTATATGCAGCTTTATTAGGTAGACTTGCTCCTAGTATCAAGTCGATATGGTGACTTATACTTCTAACCGGTGGTAATTCATTTGGTAATTCATCCATAATGATATCCATGTAACTATTTAACACAGATTGAATTTCTTCAGGAAAATCATTTAAATTTGTGGAGGTTAAAATTACCTTTGGCCTTCCCACGATAGCGAAATGCATCTCTGCGCTTTTATCCACCTCTTGTAGAGATTCTTTGCCACTGATCAGAATAATATTATTTTCAGGCAGCTCTTTATCAGCATCATTCTTCACTGGCAGCAACGTATGTTTAACTCCATCCTTTTCTATGGTGTAGGTATTTCTTCTTCCATCATGAATTGCCTTTCGGTCAAATTGCCATGGTCTTCCCAATAATAGGTGACATAGATCCATGGGCATTATGTCACATAAAATCACATCTCTGTATGTGCCAATCTGCATTTCCACATTACATTGTTCTGTCACGATGACTTGATGACCCTTTTGAAGCCAAGATACTTTGTAAGTTGCAGGATGCACTTTTCTTGTTAACCCAAGCTTTTCCACCATCTCTGTAGACACAATATTGTCAGTACTCCCACTATCAATTATAACCTTACAACACTTACCCTTTGATTTGCATGTAGTCCTGAACAAGTTCTTTCTTTGCGCAGGTTCTCCAATCTCTTTTTCTGATCTCAGCAAAGTTCTTCTGAGCAACAATGATTCACCTTCCTCCGGTGGTTCCTCCTTATCTACAAGTCGAGGTGGTTCCGGCTCTGCCTCAGCCACATTTGCACCTCTCTGGCTTGCTGATTTTATGAGGACAGTCCCGCGACTTATCTCCCCATTCTCCATAGGTATAACACCTAACATCTCTTCCTCGCCCTCTTCCTCTGGGTGTGAATCTTCCTCTACTAGAGTCACCCATCTGTGGTGATCTGCTGCTTGAACTTCCTACTTCAAACTGATGCTATGTTCCTTTGGATCTGACTGATCCTCTACCTCTTGCTGAGCTCTTTCCTCTGTTTCTTTGACTTTGTTTCCGCAATATTTTCTCCTCTGCTTTCAAACTTGCTTGATAGGCATCTTCAACAGTTTTCAAACTTAACAGGCTAATCTCGTCTTGGATCTCATACCTCAGCTCGTTAACATATCTGGCCACTTTCTCTAGATCATCTTCTACATGTCCTATTCTGATGCTTAACCTGTAAAATTCTTCAGTATATTCTTTAATAGACATTCCCTTCTGCTTCAAATTTTGCATCTGCTTAAAAAGATTCAAATGATAGTCTTTAGGCAAAAACTTGGCTTTGAGTTTGCTTACCATTTTATCCCACTGCTTGATCTTAGATTTCTCCTTTCGCGTTCTTGATGTCTGTAACTCGTCCCACCAGATGGCTGCATGGCCCTTCAGTCTAGTGAATGCAAACTTCACCCTCTTATTCTCCTCAACCTCTTCATAATCGAAATACTGATCTATGGATCTGATCCAATCCATGAGCTCCTCGGCATTTAAACTCCCATCACACATAGGAATTTCTATCTTGGGTTTGCTTCCAACTTTTGCCAGCTTGAGGACTTTGGCAGTTTCATTTTCTTCTCCTGCTTCGTCCTCTTCATCAGATTCTTCTGAAGAAATCTCAGTTCTCTCCTCAGGTGCTCTTCTCTGAGCTGTTCCCATTGTCTCCATTCGTTCACGCAGTCTCCGCACTTCTTCTATTAGGACTGCATTAGGTTCTGGTCTTCCTCGACCAATTCCTCGCCTTGGCGGCATCTTAGCTACAACACTTGTCACTGGCTCTGATACCAAAAATGATGCCCCGAACTCCTGTGCTCAATCCAATTCTGTTACAATTTGTAGCAAAAACAACAAAACAAACATAATGATTATGTTTATCTTTAAGAAGGTGGAATGTCAAAATGAAAATCCTGTTACAATTAAATATGAGAGCTAATACTTTCTATTTGAGATATAGGCATAGCCTTCCAATTCTTTTGTTCGGTATACCACCAACAAAATGTGATACCAGAGGCACAAATAACAGAGTTTTGTAAAACAAGGATAGATCATTCAATACCTCCCAAAGGAGCTCACACACAACTGTTATAACAAATAATTAACAACTGGACCCTATGGATCCATGCAAATCATTCTTTCTAATTTACGCAGAGCCCTGTTCCACGCTTGGGCTGCAACAACTCCCAAAACGCTACACCACTAAGAGCTTACTGCTTATCGAAAGCATTGCTTATGAAAAACACCATGACACAGCACATCACAGGCTTTACCCATGCATAAAAGATCACAACCAAAAGACAAAGGAAAAAACAACACATCTGTTCATATATTATTTGACAAAGCAGGTCCTTAATTTACATCGCCATCTGAATAAACGAACAACAAAACAAAAAAAACGTCGGTTCAACACCGCCTCCGGCATCCCCCAGACTTTTGATATTTAATTATAATAAAAAGATATCACACTATCGACCCTGGATTCGGAGCCAATTCCACCTATCACACACAGTTACTTAATTCCTCCATCTGTAGAATGCCTCCTTTGTTTCATCACCGAATCCGATTATGGATGACCGCAAATTTCTTTCCATGAATCCGCTCTCCACCATATCTCAGTTAGATTTTTAATGTAGGTTCGATGATTGACCGATATTCCGGTCCAACGCAGTTGTATGAGCCACAATCGGTGGTCAAAACAGGTATATCACATGTTTATAACAATTTGCCAGAATTCGGGCGCTCTTGACTCAAGATTGCCCACGATAAATCGGCGTTGATCCGCTCCGAGAGATCTTCAGTTTGACATTTATTTCTACCAGAATCGCCCTTCTTTAGCTTCTGCTATACCACTAATTACTCTAACAAGAGATAAGGTGATCTTCATAAATTTATTCCAACAGACATATCAAGATGAGCCTAACAAATCAAATACTAAATACAGGGATTTAATCTATTACAACAACAAACTAACTGTGAACTCGACTCTCATAGTAATACTATCATCAACAGCAAATGAAATACGATTTTTTCAAGCCACAACATGTGGGCAATTTCCCACATTGCTGGCCCGTCCCGATGCTCCTGCATCACTTTCCCCATATAAAAGATGATAACATTTCTTATATATATATATATATATATAATATATATATATAGATATATATATATATGGGGATTTTTTTTCAAAAAATTATCAAACATTTTCCAATAGTAAACTAATGTTTTGTAAATTAAAATATGAAAACCCCAACATACATATTTTGAATTTTCTATTTAATTAAAAACTAACCCAATATTCCCAAACATATGGATATTTATGAGGTCAAGGGCTTTGCATATTTTTTAGGTAGAGGTCTTTGTACATGTAGAAATAATATTAAAAGTAATTACAAACTCCCTATCATGTGGATTTAGAAAGGTAACTATCTTTCTTTGTAAATTTTTTAGCAAAATGAGATAAAGAGTTATTGTAATATAAAATGTAGAACTTAAAATATTTCTATCCTTTTGAAGCTGCAAATTTGTTATTTAATAGATCAAAATTTTATCAAGTTACATTCACATTTTAAAAAGATTGGCCCAAAAAATAACATATACTAGGTGGGGAAATGATAGTGACTAATTAGCCTACATTTATTTCTTGTGCATGTTTATATTGTTTCCACTTTTTCTTTTGGTATACATAGTGTAAATGAATAGAATATCAAAGTAATATTTTTTCAAAATATTTGATAGAACATACCTACACAAATTTCATTGGGGTGATGGAAGGATTTAAACACAACTGCCCAAAAATATTGGTAAATAAAAGGATTTTGCTCGCTATTTTATATGATTTTCTGAGATTCATGACACTAAAAACTCTCGTTCAATATTTACTTTAACAACTTCAAATTTCTTACTATAATCATAAATCACAGCAAGTGAAAAATAAATGTAATTAGAAATGTTCATCTCTTTTTAAATGTGCACTGCATAAACTTAATTGTTAGCAGAGGATCAACCAAATCTATTATTTACTTCTACGACTTCAAATTTATTACTATGATCATAAATCATGGCAAGTGAAAAATAAATGTAATTAGAAGTGTTCATCTCTTTTTAAATGTACACTACATAAACTTAATGATTGGTAGAGGATCAACCAAATCCACTTGTAATATATTTTTTTTCTTAAACCAAAACAAAAATAGAGAATCAAGAACTTCAAAATATTTTCTTCTGTTGTTACACAAGACATAACTATTTAAAAAATTCTACAATCAAAGTAATTAGAACATGTCTCTAGAGAATTGAAGGGACTGAGTTTGAGGAAAAACATTATTCACCTAACTACTTGAGCTAGGATCATTTGACCCACTTTTCATATCCTTTTTTTCTTAAGATTCATATGACACCAAGAAATGTCATGTCTACCTGAATAACTTCTAATTCGTTACTATAATCATAAATCATAACAAGTGGAAAATAAATTATATTATAAATGTTCATATGTTTTTTTTATGCACTGCATAAACTTAATCATCACTGGATGACCAACCAAATCCACTTGTAATATTTTTCTCTTCCCTTTCTTAAAAAAAAAAATAAAAAAAAAATAAAAATATTAGATAATCAGTAATGTTGAAACATTAGCTTAGACTATTACACAAGATATAACTATTTCAAAAATTCTACTAGCGAACCAAGTAGAACATGCCTCTAGAGAATTGAAGGAAATCTACTAGAGAAATCAAGTCTTTATCTAACCACTTGAGCTAAGATCATTCGACCCAATTTTAATGTTATATTTTTTCAACCAAAGAGTTATGGGAGAACCCAATAGAACTCCTTTATATGACTTGCTTTCACAATTTTCACCAAATATAGCATGTCTCCACAGATTTGAATCCATGACAGCTAGAAAGACAATATGTGCCTCTACCCAATTTCCATATTATTACCAAGATTTTGATACATATTTTCCTCAGAAAAATAGATATGAAAATTTAGTAAGGAAATGATGTTATCACATTATGTCACCAATTCTAGTTAAGAAAAACTTAAGCCAACTACACAACCAAATAATTATTTAAAAAATATACAAGCTCCATAACTTTGCCCAATTAAGAATAATAATATTATATTGTAAATTTGCAATGACTTTAGTGATGCCATGGTAGTCCATTCTATATTACAAAGGTTCAATCATTAACGCGTATAGAAAAAGTGATTATGTTTTCTTGTAATAATTAATTAGAATTTTTCTAAAATGTAAATATTGCAATGATAGAGGATATATATATAGCTTACACCTTAGCATTGAGGAAATTTAAAAGCTTGTTGCATATATATGATGTTAAAGTTGGCATATGTAAATTATTATTATCATTATTATTATTATTATCATTAATATACAATAATAATCTAACACTCCTCCATTGTATGTAAAACATTGCTAACCTATGTTAAGAGAAGCTAGGCCTCATGTGTAACAAGGAAAGTAAATACTTTATTATTAAATAAAATAATTTAATCACTTGGACAACCGAGACACCAAGAGATGATATTCTTGCCAAATCCCACTGGTGAATGGGAAGGGATAATTCCTTCATGATAAGGCTTCTAGATCCAATTCTAGACAAGCTTAATGGATTGGAGATAAATATCCATTAACCTACTTTTCTGGAGAAATATGATAATTTAAGAAAAACATAAAAGGTGTGTGGGAGAGAAAGTCTATATTTTAAGAGGAAAAGCCTCACACGAGATAAAGGTGGGATTTTATGGGAAACACTAGGCAAATGGATAAAAATATTCATAAAGGAAAGACGCTACTAATGGAAACCATATCATGAAAGAGCGTACTAAAATCTCATTGAAGTGATCAACACAAGGCAGTTGATCTATGGTAAGAAATATCAGCTCAAGGGTGAAGTGGAAGAAGACAATTCTATGTTGGCTGGTAGTGATTAGTTTTCCCAGTGACATTCTTTTAGATAATCTAGTTTCCATGGGATGTCCTACATGTTCACTCCTTACCCTTTATGTTAATTTATTTAGCATATCAGAGAATTTCATTGATTTTTCCTTGCTATGAGATGATTATATATGAATACATGTCACAATTATTGTACATATATGTAAGCCAAGTTAAATTTAGTGAAGGAACATAATATGTGGCCTTTATGCAATAATTTTTATGTTGTCACATCTTTAAACTTATGTGCTATCTCAGTTTTTAAGATGGTCAATAGTTATGCTTGAGATACTATATATAGATATATATAATTAAGGTCTAAGGCTTGAAAATGTATAAATTATGGTTCAGGTTATTTATGCTATGCATTATGCATTATCGAGTGAATTGCATCTACCGAGGTTCGTATAGCATAAGATATATGTCAGTATTCTTTCAACTATGCTCATAGGATTATGACAATGATATATGGCAATGCGAGTAATAATGTATTTATGCTAACAATTCCATTAATACTTGTATGAAGTCATCAAAGTACTAAATTATGAATGCGTAATCTCATCATGTTGAATGCCCATGATTGATTCTTCCCTCCGAGTATTAATGTATGCACAAGAAATATTGAAGGGTTTATTTGTGTTGTAGTAAATAAGTCCATTAATGCAACCTAAAAGTCCATATCATGGATCAATTAAAGCAGAGTAGCTAGTTAGTTGTGTGGTGCCCAAGGGGTATGTGAAAAATTGTATTGGAGCTCTAAGTTCGAACATTTTGGCCTATGGGTCAATCCACCTCTATAAGATATAAATAAGTTGTTATTAGGTTCTTTTACAATGAGTTCTAGAGTAATCTCTTAAGGTATTAAAATACATAAAAGTTGAAATTAAATTTTAAAATGATTTATTAGAGGTGGGTGTTGAAGCAATAACACACACACACACACACACACACACACACATATTTTATCTAATATATATGTTATGCTATGTATATCTATTATATTGAAATCGAAGATAAGGTTGAACTAGGTTTTTGTAAAACGATGGATTTTTGTATGGCAAAAAGGTGTATTTTAGTGAGGAGTGGAAAATTCTATATTTCTTGTCAAAGCATGTAGCAAATTGTGTTTCGGATTGCATAAACAAATAGATTAAATGATTTAGACGTTTTTTCTTTTGACCAAACCTTCATCCTATCTAAATTACACAATACCATGAGCCAAATAGTTACAAAATATAATGAGTCAACTCAAGCAAGTGTGTTATGGATGTAGCCAGCAAATAACATTTTGTGCTCCACATGTTGATATAAGCTCCTTGTTTCATACATTTTCTCATGTTCATATACGCAAATATTCTTTAGCTATTATAATTAATTCTCATATGAATATGTATATTTTCAGTTTACACATTACAACTAAAAGTGAAATCCTAATCACCAAATCAACATTAATAGGAACTAGTTCTAGTGTTGATTTGAATATCTAAATTTACGATGACCATGGAGGCATGAAGAAAATTTTGGGGACAATAACTTGATTTTGGAAATTGATTTCTTCAAAGAGATACCTGGAATATCATTCAGTCCAGACACCGAATCCCTTTCTGTTGATATGACTAGTCATCCATTCCATGGTCTCATTGAATATAGCAGAAGTCATGAATACTTTTATCTTTATATTTTAATATAAAGTTCCTTGATCAATTATTTAAAAATGTAAAACAGAAGTGTTGCTTAGGACAACGCATTAATACTTGAGCAACAAGGAGCTTCCTATATTAGTAACAATAGATGAGTGTATTAGCCTGTGCTTGTGAACTCTAGAATAGATTAACAAATATATGTGCCATATCTTCATGGCCATGAATGATGCCAAATAAATCATATGGCATTGAGTCCATAGAATTCACTTGGGGACTCCTACTTGAGTCCAAGTTACATAGATATATGATACACCAAAGAGACATTGACAAAGTACATAAAGACTCTCCACATTCTGTGCGAGTCCCACCTTGGCATACAAATCTTAGAGAATTGGAATAATTCGATATGGTAGGATCCAAGAAACCAAAGAATATTGTAGGAAACTTGTAAAAATTAATAGTTGAGGATATTTCCTCAGTTCCCTCCATTGTAGCAGTAGATTTATTTGTTGTTATTTTCGTAATTGCTGCAAAAAGAGAATTAGAGTTGCGAAGAGAATTCACTCATGAGAGATTTTTTCTTTCAAATAAATACATATTGGGATCATATTTGTTGAAATGGTTCATGGTTCCTACCCAATCACATGAATATGGTTTAAACCCTTATACCTTTTACAATAATTCACTATACCTATCCCTTGGTTGAGGAAATTAGAGGATGAAGGAGGGAGCCTCAATGAGGTAATACCTAAAAACATGTAAATCGAGATATAAAGGAAAAAAATGTTAAATGTTGGAATTAAACCACAAGATGCAAGATTTAAAGCACAAAATTAATTTTCAAGTTGATTAACTGAAGAAATTCATTTGTTTCCCTTTCCAATTGGTAATGTTTCCCTCTCTAGTTGCCTTATTTGTTGAATTTAAGGTGATTGCTAATGGACTAGATTTCCACAAAAGAATTCATAGGATAAGGCCCATTTGGTGACACTCCTTAAAATAGAAATTAAGTGGATTGTCATCGATAAATCTAGAGTTTTTTCTACAATAGGAATAATCACACATAAGGAAAAAATCCCTTCAACGTCATACCCTCCCTACGTGTAATTACCATTTGAACGTCAGTTTAAAGAAAGAGCAAGCAAATTCCTTAAATAATATTCTTTGTTTTTGATGCATCAACTATGTATGCGTGCACTAGAGGATGACATGCTCACAGGTGTTCTGTATTACAGTGCTTGCTACATTCAAGTGTTCATTTTTGTCTATAGGGCGAGATAGCGTGATGCATGATTTTTTTTATCAATTCAGCACACCAAGGATGATGGGCTATGTAAATACCCTACTTGATTGATGTTCAAGCCACCCGAGATGTCATGGGAAGATGGTGGATGATCAATAACTAAATCAATCCTTTCGTCCACCCCGCTTCACTTACTATCCTTGGTGTCAACAACACGATTCAAACATGAACTCACAAAGCCCAACATATTTCAAATCTATTTAGTTACCCTTAACATAAGTTGTGTGCCATGGTAGGAATCTTTTATAAGTGAAATTCTCCTCTAAAATCCACGTGTCTTTCCTAACAAATTTACATTTTGTGGAAAATTAAATGCGTTGTCTTTTTTGGGTATGCCTTACAGTTGTGAGCTAGAATGAAAATTCCTCCAATGGTAAGAAATTGTTTGATTAACCAATCTATTTCTTTTGTCATAGAGAATGGTAAATGTTATTATACTTCTACAATACAGTATCAATGACAACTCTGCATAACGAGGACCAGATATTTGGGCAATAAGACTAAGCATGGTTTTCCAAATAAGACTAAATATTTATAAGCTCATTCCCTAGCTTCCAAATTTAATTTAAATTGCATATCTTTATTTTATCACAAGAGAAAGAAATCAAGGGGAGGAATTTTTCATGAAAATAATTTAGGAAATACTTCGACTAAAAATAAATTTGAAATTATTATCATTATGAAGTTAAGATTACAGAATTGCATGAGAACTCTTTCTAACTAAATGACTTTGTGCATTGGAAGACTATGTAGACTAAGTATGGGAGTTAAAAAAAAAAAATGGCAAATACCTATTAGTAATGGCAGGTATTGGTTGTATTGATGAAGATTGCACATTTTTTATTCGGTACACTAAATGTGTGAAAAAAAATACCAAAAGATGTTGATATATATTCCATGATATCCTTGATGACAATGATACTGGTTTCAGAGTAGTCTACATACTTATTTAAGTAGTTAAAACAAGTTTAATATACTTGGGGGAACTTTGTGTATAAACAAACCACATAGAAGAATGCATATAGTTTATAAGAATTATTGTGTTCTATGCATAAAATAGAAGGATAGGAATACTTTATCTTCGAAGTTGCAAATTTATGTTATGTTGAAAGGAGATATTCATGGTGTGATAACATGCCTATGCTGACATATATGTATGACTTGCATGAAGGTCCCAATGGCATGGTTACAATGAGCTGCAGTGATATGCTTACATGAATGGATGTATCAAAACTCTCACAATTAACCTGAGTTAAAAAATTATTAAGATGCTAGATATTCATAATCGAGCTTGAAGAATAAACACATCATTCTATGATATTGAATAAATGGTAATGCAAATAAATAATCAACATGTTATTTGTTGTGTGATTAATGAAGTGGTTGTTTTTATTGTGCCTACTTATTGAATTAACTGAAGGTTTAAATTCTACTTATTATATGTGGTGGAAGTTTGTCAAAACTTAAATTATTGTTGAATGATCTTAAAACGGCCTACGATACTTTCATACTCTTCAATGGTTGATAGTAGAGTGGGAGAAATAAACAATTTTAAACTATGGTTATTTTATAGAAGGTGGGATGCTATAACCACAATACTTATTAGACATCCAATTGGATAATCGGTAATACATATGTAAGAAGAATATATATGTATCATTTAGGAATGAGAGGGTTCAAATATTAAATGCGTTCACATAAGAGGAGTAAATCATATAACAAGCTTAGGAAAAAGTGAAATAATGTTTATGCTACAATGTTTATGCATATACAAATATTGAAATATTAAGGGAAGAAGTGATGAGCCTTTATGAAATAAAATTTTAAGTGTTTTCTTTCCATAGATCATGGAGGACATGAGGAAAAATAAAAAAAATTAAAGTATATAAATGGAAACTATATAAATCATCAGGTAAGAAGTTCTTGACATACTATCAACATTAACATAAGTTGATGGTTACTTAAGTGGGTTCCACCCTAGAAACGATTCTAGAGGGTTTATTTAATAAAATTTCCCATGAAATATCATAATATCATGAAGGATAGGTCATTGTATGAGACTATGCATTTGTAAAAATTGTCTTTCAACTTAATATTTGCTACATCTACATCTGATGATGCAATCCATTTTTGAGTGTAATTTTGTCATTAGGGAAAATGATATTTAAGTGAACTTAACGTTAGAAGGTTATTATGTTGAGTAACTTATGCATATTTCATTGGACATGCATAGTTTTGACCTATATGTGTCTTTGAGTAAAACAATATCTAAATAATTGTAACTATAATAAATTAGAAGCACAAATTATATGTTTAATTATAGACTAAACCAAGGTCACAGTTGCGAAGAATGTGCAAACTTGCAATACAAATTATTTTATGCATGAAGACATAATACATGAATAATTGTATGACCTTCATAAGTAGGTCAATGGAACTGTAACCCAAAAGTACCAGTACATAATGGAAGTCTAAAATAATCTCCTAAGGATCGCGATTAATATTAGTAATACAATATTAAATACAATTTCAAGCACACATTCGTAATTTTAGTCAAACTCAAATGTGTCAACTCAAAGCATGCAACCTCAAACTTCACAATCTTGATGTTCACCTCCATCCAAGTATAGATGGGGTTCTACTGATATCTTACAAATAGAAGGATTTCAGATCTAAAGAAAGATACTTCCAATAAAAGGATTATAGATCTTACGAAGGAATTTAATATGAGAAGTGATAAGATTAAAATAATTTGGGTGTATAAATAAGCTTTATGAAACATAAAATACAAACAAGTTAGAACAATTCAAATGCAACCTAATGGCTAGTAAGAAGTACAATAGATTTAGAACATGACTTTTCTGGACCAGTTAACAAATTTTTGGTAAAGAAAAAGGATTTAAATTAGTACAACTTATGATGATCTAATGATCTTATGTTGGTACTAAAATAATAGACACATTAAGAAAAATGGAACGTATCAAATGTTTTAGATGAGGAAGAAGGAGAATAACAAATCATGTAAAAACTTGTTCCTAAATTAAGAAGATGATAACTAAAGTGGTACAGGAGATTAGGATTATTTTACACCAAATATATTGGGTATCTAATAAATGGACAAACACATAATATGAAATGCATATTTTGTGTCATTGTTGACTATCCAGCAATCTTAAATAAGTTTTCATGTCTGATTACATTAATAATGTTGTCTGGTTCTTAATGGGACTACATAGCAAGTATTGCATAAAGAACGTAGGAATTCATGTTAATGAATTTGATAATTGATAAATGATTTATATCCTCTGTGCGTTGATTGAATGTTAAATGAGGTGTTAAAATATAAATGCACTAGGATCACACCCTGGTGCACATAGTGCCTAAAAAATTTAGATGGTGTGCAAGTGAATACAATGTAACTTTCATTTATTACTTATGTATGGGAGGTGGGTGTGCTTTCCTACTGATTGTTCAATTGGTTTTTGACATACATTGAATTATTCATGGATAAGAAGGGTTGGAAGAAGTGTAAAAAGAGAAATAGTAAACCATATGACATGATTAGTTTACATATGGGGTACTTTTGAGTACCAAACGATCATTTTCTTCATTAAAGAAAAAGTTAAGCTTATTCTTAGTCTTCAAATATCCATTTTAGACTAACTATCATAGCCAGTAGTCTTCTTTATGATTAAGGACAGGTCATATTCCATTGTTGTTAAAAACTTGTCTAAGTGACAAATTAAATCCCAAAACTCAAAGTTATGGGTATGATAAAGTTGGAGTATGCATGATTACTTCTATGGTATTATTTTGCTGACATTATATTGCAACCACAAGACACATGAAAATAACTGGCTAAATAAAAGCACTTGAATATGTTGACATAAAATTATTCACTTGTTGTAGAATTTGAAGAGGTCCACAAAATTCTTTATTCTACAATTGATAAATTAAGCACGATTTGATCAAACTTTCCTAAAGGTAATAAATAAAGGAATGTTTTACATAATAATAATATGGTTGAAAACATGTGGATGAAGTATATATCATGCAGGTAACATTATGGAAATTTATATTAGGTACACATGTATGGGTGGTGATGTGTACAAACTGTACATATCGTATTGGTATGGATGCATGTATTCAATGATGGTATATTACATGTATAAATGTGTGTGTAATGCACCTTATGTGTATGTGTGCATGAAGGCACCGGGTGATTGTTTTTCGAGGAAATCAATCTAGAGTACATATAGAGGGAAGATAAAAATGGAAGCTAAGAATTTGTATTGGAAACTAAGGATAAGTATTCTTATTTTGCTTCAGTCTTAGTATACATATGAAATCTGGATATACTTTATGATGGTTAATAATGAGTTTTGATTTTTATGGTTATGCTTGAGCTAACCTCACATGATATTTTATACATGTTGATTAGTCAATTGTGCTAGTTTGACTTGTTGTGACTAATGCAGGGAAACTAGAATAAGCAAGGTTCAGAAAGAACACAAAGGCATTGGAATAATGGATTAGAGGGACATGCATTTATTTCATGATGGGAAAAATAATTGGTATTTAATCAAATAATATTATTGCATATCAATATATGGCATTCACTGTCGTAAACAAGGTTGAGTTTCTCCATCTAAAATGTCTCACAAAATTGATTGAAACAAATATTACAAGTAGCAATGGAAGGAGATATGTGCTATTATAAATTCTTTGTAACCGATATATATCGAAAGATCTGAATCATATGGAAAGGGAATGGGAGCCTATAAATTCAGAAACATCTACCTGAGAATGAGGAAATTATATTGTAAGATGTATTAAGACACCTAGGACGATGTACATTTAAGGTGGGGAGTATGTAACACCCCTCCATTGTATGTAAAAGTCTCCTAACCTAAGCTAAGAAATGTTAGGCCTGATCTATAACAAGGAAATTAAATACTTTATTATTAAGTAAAATAATTTAATGACTTGGAAAAATGAGACACCAATAGATGGGATTCTTGTCAAATCCCATTTGTGAATGGGAAGGGATAATTCCTTCATGATAGGACTTCTAGATCCAAATTCAGATAAGCTTAATGGATTGGAGAAAAATATCGATTAATTTACATATATGGAGAAATATGCTAAGTTAAGAAAACCATAAAAGGATTGCGAGATAGAAAGGTAAGATTTTATGAGGAAAAACCTTGTAGGAGAGAAAGGCATGCTTTTCTAGGAAAAGCCTAGGCAAATGGATAAAAAGATCCATAAAAGAAGGATGATGCTAATGGAAGCCCTATCATGAAAGATAATACTAAATATGCATTTAATATATCAACATGAGTAAAATGATCTACGGCAAGGACTCTTGGCTCGGGCTTGAACTGGAAGAAGGCAGTGCTAGGTTGTGTTGTGGTGCTCAATTTCCTAGTGAAATTCTTTATGATAATTTGGTTTTCATGGGATGTTATGTATGTTTTCTCCTTACCCTTTATGTTGTCAATTCATTTAGCATATGAGAGCATTTTCTTGAGTTCTCCTTGCTATGAGATGATTATATATGAATACATGTGACAATTATTGTACATAAATGTAATCCAAGTTTAATTTAGTGAAGGAACATAATACATGGGTTTTATGAAATAATTTTTATGTTGTCACATATTTAAACTAACATGTTATCTTTGTTTTTAATATGGTGAATAATTATGATAGATACTATATGTATATATATATATATAATTTATAAGGCTTGAAAACTTATAACTTATGGATCAAGTTATCTATGCTATGCATTATCCATTATGGAGTGAATTGCGTATAATGAGGCTCATATTGCATAAGATATATGTCATTATTCTTTCGAATTTTTATGTAGGATTATAAAAATGATATATTGCAATGCTAGCTACAGTGCGTTTATGCTAACTATTCTATTAATGCTTGTATGAAGTCATCAAAGTATTGAAATTCTGAATGGATAAGCTCATCGTGTTGAATGACCATGACTAATTCTTTCCTCCAAGTTGTAATGTATGCACATGAAATCTTGAAGGGCTTATTCATGTTGTAGTAATTAAGTCTATTAATGGAACCTAAAGGTCCGCATTATGTATCAAGTAAAGCATAGTAGGTAGTTAGTGGTGTGGTGCCTAGGGGCTATGTGACAAATAAATTTAATGAAAGTAAAATAATAATGATAATAATAATAATCATATTTTAACTTCTACCAATTGAACTTTGGTGAGGATCAACCACTCAAAATAAACTGAAATGACTATATATATATATATAGATAGATATAAAGATAATTGATACAATTCCATCATCTTCATTTTAATTTATTTATTTTTAAAACCATGTTAACTTAATAACTAAAATATTTAGATCTCAGATATTTTTTTTGTTCACCCTAGTACCTAAATGAATTTAAAGCTAAGATAGATTTATGTTAATTTTATGATATGGCATCCTAACATAATTTTTTTTTTTAAATATTAATTTTAAGCTAATCACATAAATAAAGAACAATATTAGAAATACAATTAAGCGTTCAATGATTTACACCTTAAGTGCATGTTTAGTAACACAAATGATGTAGTCATATCCCATTATGAAATAATATGTTTCAATAATTCATTTAAATGTAGCCCATTATCATATATCTATATAATATATATATATATATTTGTGATATATATATATTATATAATTATATATATATATATATATAATATATATATAAGTCGCTTTTTATATAATATATATGTTTAATTTTCAATTAAAATATGTTTTATCGCATTGATGACAATATTCAAATGGGAATGGGAATGTGAATTAATTCTCTTAGGAAAATTAATGTTCCAAAAAGGTCCAACCTTGAATTAAATAACAAATCTTATAATTTTTTCTAATAAATTAGCTAATATAGGAAAGGAATTTTATATTTGGATTTGAGAGTTATATAGAATAAAATTTAATCAATAACAATATTTCGAATTGGGTAACATTCATTTTTATTGTCATGTTAATATAATTCCTCATCCAAAAGGTATTTTTTTTATAGATTATAAAAAAAAAAACTATCACCTACAAGAAGGGAATATGAGGAATAGACATAGTGCAAACAAAACAGTTCGTATATGGTTCCTTTCAGAGAAAATTACAAGTGACATAAATAGTTTTCATGAAATCTAATAGATTCCAAACAAGGAGAATATTGCTGAGCAAAATTTATCAACAAAACTCCAACAACCAACAACTCAATCCTACTTATCTACTAATGTAAGCATAACTCCAAGAACCCCCTTTAAGGATTACATTTATATCATTACAAAGATTAATACAAAAATTACAATTTGTTATTCACATGTCACATATGTCTGACTAGTATTCCTCAACATTTATACCCACTCTGAAGTCTCCCAGAGAATGCTTTTTCCCCCACCACAATTTTCGAGCTTCTCATTCAATTCATTTAAGATATAATGACCTCTGACTATCTTCAATGAAGTTTTTATAATTGATGCTTCTAAATATCCCGAAGGGAAATCTTGGGCTGTATGTAGTAGACAATTATGTAACTAACCTTTATACACACATGGATCTCATAACATGAGCTGTAATTGATTCTCTTAAACCCTGAACCACAACAATAACAATCAATATATAACAAATTCATACAATTAAATTAGTGATGTGTTCTATGGGCACCAAAAAATGTTGAGAAATGGTAATTAATTATATTCATGTCTTCATCCATTGATTTTACAATTTTAATAAAAAAGAAAAATTAACAAATAACAAATAAGACAAAAAAAAAACTATTAGAACAAAACCAATCACATTCCATAATCACTCATCTATTCTGCTATGTGCACTTCGAACACTTCTCTTCAAAACTAGTTCTTCCATAATATGTTGCTGAATACAATTGATGGAAAATCTAATGTCAATGAATAGTCACGCTAACAACATTCAGAAGGAAACCAAAGGAAGAATTTCACCAACGAATCCAAACCAACACCGCAAATATGCAAATAATATAACAACTATACTACTAAAAACAATTCATAATTGAAAGTCAACATTGAGATGTAGCATCTTAGATTACTTCCTTCCATGACCACAAAAAACTCCTTAAATCTAACATATTGACAAGCACTCCCTTTCTGGTAGATTCAAGTATAGCGTAAACAATAAGTCGAGTCATAATAGTTTTGGAGCTTCTTGGGGCTTTTGTTGAAGCATCATGCCCCACTACAAGTATCTTCAATCGTGATATCAAAATATTCAACCTAGTTCTTGAAACTATAAATCACAACTTCATATTGGTGGAGAATTGTTTAAATCCCACGACACAGATGAACGAATCTCACATCTATCCTCAAAACATTCGATGGCTCCTAGGGAGTCACGTGATTTCCATGATATAATCATAATTTTTGAGATAAATGAATAACTATCAAAGTTATGAACCACAAACACGCCTGATCTCAATTTTATCTAACAATTCATAGTTTTCCTCTCTGTCTGATCCCCTATGCATGAAATGACTCTCTACTATGTCATAGGACTTCATAATATTCTTCAGCCTCTCTGGATGTACAATTCCCATTGAAAAATTCTAGCTTCAACTTCGCACAACCTGAGCTGATAAATACATCACACAGTCTTCGGAATGACCAAACCTTATGTTCTGCAGTTACTCCTCTAGCTCGACAAAAAGTGTTGGATAAACACACAACAATATAAACAGATATTGATCTAATTTAAATTTTATTGATGTACATACTATCAATCCTCACATGTTTTCCATCTCCCTTGGCCCTCCAATAAGGGATTGAATCCAATACAAGCTCTCATACAAATAAATAAATATGAGGAATAGACATAGTGCACACAAAACAATTCTTATATTGTTCATTTCAATGAAAAGTTGCGAGCCATATAAATAGTGTTCATGAGATCTAACAATTTCTAAACAAGGAAAATATTGTTGAGAAAATATCTCAACAAAAATCCAACAACCAACAACTCAATCCTCCTTATTTAATAATGTAATAATTATTCCAAATCTAGAATCATATGAACAAATCAATGAGTAAATATTAAAATATTATTTCACCTTCATATTAATTAGAATAACACAATAATTCCATCTTATTTACTGATGTGTTAGAAAGAAGAAGAGATTTGGAAAGACCCTTTTCTAAATTCTAAATGCCTTTGAACAAAAATTCATATACACCCCAATATCTAAAAAGATTTTTGTAGTGGAGACATGAGTATTATTATTCATTCAAAAAATAGAAATTTTGAAGCAATTGAAAGTTGAATATCACATTTGTTAATATTTTTTCAAACCTCTAATCAAAGAATTTGGTTTCAAATATTCAAAATCACACCCCTTCCTCTGAAGAGCTTTAAGTATATTTCATAATTAAATAGTATATTTCGATAATTATATTTATATGTAGATTTAATTTCATAATATTTTCAAAATGTAAGTACTCCTCTCACAAGCACTCCTTGAATGTGTAGACAAGCATAGAAACTCGTGATAACCAACATAAAAAAATCTAACAATGACATCAATGTCCTTACAATATCAAACTAAGCATGAAAATATATATAATAAATTGAAAAAGGCATCTACAAAATGCTTGGAAACATATAAAAATATTTTTTTAACAAAAGGATATCATAATTTTGACTTTATTATTGCTAACTATAAATGGTTAATAGCATATCTAAATTATGAATCTTAATGCAAAAAAATTATGGCTAAAAACATTATCCAGTGAAAATGGTGTTCATTTCTAACAATTTTTTCTCTTTTACATCATTTTACATTCCCAAAAAATTTCTGCTATAGAATTTATAGCTTTTTTTTTCCAATAGAAAAAATTAATCGAGAGTGTAAATTCTCAATGAGGTAGAAGAGAAATTTGTGGATATTTTTATATATGTTTTATAAACCACTATAATTTTATTTGAGATATGTTAGATACAACATTTTAAGATAGGTATAATGTTATAGATTGAAAAAATCCTAAATAATATCTAAGTTGGAGAATTTAAAACATAGGGTAAATACTAGTGGTAATTAAGGAAAGTAAATAATATTTTTTTGTTGCATTGAAATATTTTTTTTCTATATGGAATATATATCTTGTCAACTATCTACATATTAAGAATTCCAACTAGGTTATTATTCATATATTTAATAGAAATATGTGTAATTAATTGAACATGCATATTTTGAAACATACAAGTTTCTTTGAGGAAATAGACATCTTAATAATTATAAATAATGTAGATAAGAGGCACAAATTATATTCCAATCTAGAAGGAACTAGGGTCAGAAGTGGTGAAGGCCTTGCACAAATGCAGTACACCACATTGTATGCATGTTGGAAAACACATCAATAAATTATGACTCTAATACGAATGTTAATGGGCCAAACACCAAAATTAAATCTAGTGTAAATACATAATGGGAGTGGAAAACCAATGCTTGGTGCTTCTCGATCCACTCCTCCTCCTCCCCCCCTCCTCTGCCTCTACGCCCACCTCCACCACCTCCTCCTCCTCCTTCTCTGCCTCTACCCCTTCCCTTGTCCTCCTCATCCTCCTCCTACTCTACTTCCCCCCTCCCCTCCCCCCCCCA